>JAKTWG010000101.1:0-22660 GCA_030560915.1 Pichia sp. NRRL Y-12824 | reverse complement strand
ATTTGAAAATCTCTGGTGGATTTCCATACATTTATGAGAATTTTCCCATATAAATCCCATACATTTACACACCGCGCTCCAGAAACAGGGTCGAATTTTAAACAACACCATAATTTCGGTTAATGATAGAATGATAGTTTAGAAAAGTTACGCACACCAATTTTTTCTTAATTACCAATTCTCGGGAATTACAGTGTTTTAAAGATAAAACAAATGCTACCGCATTTACCTAGTTTTTGAAACTAACTTCAACGAGTTAAGGTTGCAAAATTTAAGTATTTAAATACAAATATTGTGTAAAAACCTCCTCCATAATCTGAACTTCTTTAGGTAAAATTTTATAAATTTGTCAAGATATGCGGGTGGATTCTTAATAAGCTAAATTTGTATTCAATAATGTTAATTATGTTGGGGCTTAGTAAGATTACTTAAATATTTAATAAGTTTTATACAAAAAACAAAAAGTATATACATAGAGACAAACTTAAAACAGGAAATCATCCTCGCTATAACCATCTACATCCATTCTAAAATCAGAATAATCTTCATCCTCAGCACTATTATAATTTTCACTAAAATTTTCTGTATTAACATTATTCATAGGTACGACGTTTCCATCTCCATCATCATATAGATCTTCATCAGCAATCTGATTCGCTGTTTGACGACCATCATTATTATCCTGAGAGTGATTAGCTACATCTCCAGCTCTTAAAATTTCTTCAAACAAATGCCTTGGTGATTCATTGGCATCCGAAATAACAGTTAAATGACCATCATTTGTTAACATGATACGACCACCATTATCTCTTTGATTCATACCAACTCTAAAGTTCATTGTATTGAATCCATCATCATCGTAATCATCACCACTATTATCACTATCACCAAATTGACCATCTTCGTCTTCATTATTTTCATCATCTTCATCAAGATCATCTCCAAAAAAACCTATTGGGCCATTAAAGTCTTCCCCTAAAACAATATCTCCATTCCGACTATTATCACTATAATTATCCTCATCATCTTCATCATCATCATCACCCAAAGCATCACTATCACCAAAAGCACCATTTTCACTATCACTATCATCACCATCACCATCACCGTCACCATCACCGTCATCATTCCCGTCACCCATATTATTGCCATCACCATTTTCAACATCACCATCACCATCACCATCACCATCACCGTCACCGTTAGCATCATCACCATCACCACCACCACCACCCATATTATTACCATCACCATCACCATTTTCAACATCACTATTTTCAAGATCATCATCATCAGCAAAATTATTACCTCTAAGTTGACTCAAAAGGTGATGAAGATTAGTTGGAATTACATTAACATCTAACCTGTCCACAAAACTTCGTCTTGTTGTACCCCCCCGAGAAACCCTAGGTTCATAAATACCGGGAATAGCTCCAACACCAAACCTGATGAAAACTGTGCCTTTATCATTACGTAAATATTTAGCAAGCATACTTTGATTAAACCACATCTTCTGTAAATTTTCATACCTTGCAACGTTTAAAGTACCAGCATCACCTAGACCAACTAGACCTTTGGCTGGTTCACCATGCTTATTCAAATAAGGAGATTCAATTTTAAATGATTTAGAAGTAATAAATTGAGTCATAGACAATGTAATACTATTTTTCATTGGCGTGAAAATTATTGAGCTATATCCGCTTAATGAACACTCTCCATTATGAGAAGAAATAGAGCTTAGCCATTTCCCACAATGTAAACATATATGATTACATTTTATGTGTTTAACTTGTGGTTCATATTCTTCTGCCTCTTCAATCACAACAGTTTCTCGTTTAGTTAAGCCCTCCAATGCAAGATCTTTTAACTTTTCTGGTAAATTAATTAAATGAACCGGTTTAGGATATTCAATCAAGTCAATAAATCCTTCTCTTTTATGTAAATTATTAAGTGGTTTCATGTCTAACCCTTGTTTGAGATTTTTGGTAATAATTTTCAAAAATTCATGTTCATTCGTAGAATTATCAAAAGATTTCATCAATATATCATCTACGCTTTGCAAAATAGATTCATTATTTTTCATAGGCAATGGATTTAATAATAATGAAATATACTTAACTTGTCTTTCAAATATTTTATAATTTGTAAGCATCACCTTATATAACATTTGAATAAAGATTGGTTTGATACTATAATGCTTTCCACTAGAAAGTGACATTACATCAAGGACATTACCAAAAATCATTTCAATTGACTTATAAATAATAGAATTTTCATATAATTCTTGAATATTTTTATCTAACAGTGAATCAAGTTTCAAATTATCTTCATTGATATAAAATCTTTGAGCAATGGATAATGCGGTTAAAACAATTCTTTTCATTAATGAAAACTTAATGCAATCAGCCAATGGCATATTAGTTTCGGTATGCAATAAAATTGACGTTTCAGCAAATCCCAAATATGGGTTATAAACTAAAAATTTGTAAAATGATTCAAATGGACCTCTATCACTAGTTTTCACTGGTAAATAGTTGTTTAAAATTTTATATTGTAAAAGGGACTTTAGAGTTAGAATTAGAATTTCAGATAAAACTACTTCGTTTGCTTCCCTTGTGGCGATTTCTTGCATTTCTAAAGTAGAACCAATAAGTAAAGCCATACTAAATCGTGCAGGATATAATTTGGATGGATATTTACCCTTCATTGATACTAACCTCCCATTACGGATCAGATATCTTGCAAGTGAAATATTTTCATCAACAACTTCTGCCATTTCTTTCATTAAATTTCTATAAGCTTTACTATTGCGATCACTTAAAACTTTAAACATAGATCTACCAAACATAGGAAGTGATAAGTATGACATATTTTCACCACGAATTGGATTATTAATTTTTTCCTCAGTATATTTTCTTGTTTCAAAACTATCTGGGTCAACTTCAAATTTTTCGGATTTAAATGATGGAATAAAAACATTAGACTTACCTTTACATAGAGGGCATAGGAAATCTTCAGCTGACATTCTTTTTTCAGATATCATATTCTTAAAACAACTGAAATGCATAGCATGAGGACATCCATGAACCACAACCTTTTCTCTAGTACAACATGACTTTCCATGGTTATTTATTTCTTTATGTTTAATTTGAGAAAACTCTTCAACCATAAATGCTGGTGGTTTGTCATCAAGTGTTGGAATATTCCAGAAATTAGAGGAAACGGAAACAAAACCAGGAAGGCCAAATAATGCATCATTTGTTTCAGAATTTTTACACAACACACAAGTTCTAATCTCATTTTCATTATCGTTAATACTTTTATTAGATAATTCATTTTTAATTCCATCCTCATTTTCAGAACCATCTTTCTTTTTATTAAAAAACGTTTTATTGTTATTAACAAAATCAGATTGTTGCTTCATCATCTTTTGCATAACTTTCTTTTGACGCTTTAGTGCTAATCTTTTCTTTCTTTCTACTTTAGTTTCTAAATTCTTACCATGTTTTGATTTCTTATATTCTTCAACATGTTCTTTACCAAAACAATCGAATAATGAAGTTAAAACATCATCATCTTTCAATAACAATAATTCTAAAACAGTCGAAGCCTTTTTAGTTATGTATTTTGGAATATCTGATTTTTCAGCAGCTGATAGTAATAAATTACAAATTGGAATTTCAACAAAACTTTTCAATCCATTTTTGTTACCTTTATTATATAATTCATCATCAAGAATAATTGCGTGAATTAAATGTAGTACTATATTTAAATGTGAATCTATTTCAGAAGTGACCGCAAATCTTAAAATTTTGTATAAAACTTTAACAAATTGTGGGGTTTTCATGAAATCTCCAATTTTCTTGAAATTTTGTAAATCATCACCTTTCAATGGATAGAAATATGGTGTGACAACCAAATCATCTGGTTTTTTATTCTTTATTAATGCTAAAGTTTTAAGAATAGATTCTTCAACCTCTGGTTCCAAGAATTTTCCTGATGGAAAACCAAATGGATCCATTTTACTCCAATATTCTTCACTTAGTGTATAATAACCATAATCATTAAAAGATGTAGGAGGAACATATGTTGCAATTTTTTCAATAATTTCTTCAAAATGGGGATTCTTAGCAAATTCTTCCAATTCAGAATACTTTTTTGGAGATGATGCAAGAGCAGTTGCAACCGCGTATTCATGTAATAAATCAGACATATCATCAAATGATAAGTTGGAATCATAAAATAGCCTAAAAGTCAAAAGATAATACATTAATGAGATGAATTCATGCAAAATAATTGGAATCTTTTCTTCATAAACAGTTAAATCAAAATTACTATCACCATGGATACAATTTGTTAACATATACCTATTAATGATATCATCTAATGGAAATTGATCCAATAATATACCTTGTTGCATAATAAATAAATTGTTCTCGGGATTGTAAGCATCAAAGAATGACTTTGCAAATTCAACATAAATACCATTTCTAACCCAAAAATTAGAACTAATTTGTCCTTGATAAACCCAAGGTTGTAGCATTTTATCTGCAACAACCATAAAGTTATTTGAATTTGAATTTGAATTTGAAATGACTTCATAACTAAAAATACCATTATCATTGGAAATAGAATCAATTGACTTCAAAAGTAAACTTGATTCGAATGACTTATAATTTCTTGCTAATTCAGCTAAAAAAGAACCAATAGGATGGACCATTGAAACACCATCTTCTGTGATATTAAATTTAATAATTCCATTTTCAATAATTTTATCTTTATTTCTTAAATAAGTTGAAATTAAAACAATTGATTTTTCAACTTTTTTATTAGAAGAATGTACACCATAACAAATTCTGCCTAAATTTTGTCCCATCGCATATAGGGGGATCACACTAGTATGATATAAAGCACATGTTGTATGATCTGAAAATTCAATATGAAGATCCACTTTCCTTTTTAATTGAAAAATTTCATCAAACGCAGAAAATAAACGTAAAATTTTAACAATATAGTCATCTTCAAACAATTTATCATTTCCTTCATGAATAAATTTTGTGATAACTTCTAAACCTTCGATTGATTGTGATAAAATCTTAGCTGTACGCCTTTCACTCCATTTTGCGCGTGGATTTATTTTATATTTATTATTCCTTAATGAAGATGAATTCAAAAAAATATGCAATATACTATCAAGAACGTTTTTTAATAAACCTAATTCTAATAATTGGGTACCAAGATTTGGGTCGTGATAAACCTGCAATCTAAAAGTTTCAATTAAACTCAAATGCCATTCTCTATCATAATATGCAACATTAAATTCATAAGTTGGTAATAATGTCAGTACCTGTTTAGCAAAAGTAAACCTTGATTCTGCAGTATTTGTGATAATTGGAATAATGGTCTTTTTAATCAATTTTCTCATTGATTTTGGATATCTCATTTCAAAAAAGATTAAATATTGTAATCTTGAAGCATTTTCATAATAACTCATTGAAAGTGAATCCAAAATTTGTTTATTTGTCAACGTATGTCCTAAATCAGCACTATTATCCATTATAATGCCAATGTCTTTAACTTCAAAACTTTTCTTTTTAAATTTTTCTGTGAAACAGGGAATTCTTAGTTTTGAATCTAAAGAATAGTGTGTATTTAACAATGCAAAATCAGGTAATTCTTTAAGATGAAAATTTGCCTTTTCAAATAAAACTATTGACAATTCTTGTTTTATAAAATCAGTTAAAATGATATTTTTATTTCTCAAAATAACGTCAAACCAAACAATAATTGATCTTGATAAACACAAATTAGCATATTCTCTACCTGTCAGGATAGAATATTTTAACTGATCCTTTTTATTGTTTGAAGGTAAATTAAGTTGTTCAAAAATATCCGTGTCGAGAGATTCAAATTTTTTTATTTTTTGATGTAATATAGACAAATCTTTTGATCTTGAATAACAAATGTAACCCTTTTCATCGATTGTTTTAGCCATGTTTGAAATAACATCACCTCTAAGTTCAAGGTCGCAATTAGTTAGATAAGTTAATTCATAAAAAGGAAAATCATTAGATTCAGAATCTTCTGTATGTGTATGAGCAGATGCTAAAAAATGAATAGCTTCATCAAAGTTATGGAATTCATCATTCCAAATGACTAAATAATGATAGTCCAAGAAATCACCAATTCTTGTAATATTATCTTGCGGACCAGAACCATCATCGGGAATATACTGATACTTATAAGAATTAAATTCATCATTATACTCCGGTAAATTTTGCAATGTTGCCATTGAACTTAAAACATCTTTATCAACATCAGGTAAAGAAGCATAATTTGTTAAATGTACGTCTAAAACAAAATCAAATAAAACACGAATCATAATTTTAATATTTGATTTCAACTGTTCAGGCAATATTGGTAAAGACATTTTCAATATTTGTTCCATTTTATTTGCTTTACAATCTAATTGAACATTCCAAGAACTTGGATCTCCACAATCACAAATTGCGTGACCCGAAGATTTATGGACACTAACATTATGATCTGAATGTTCTTCTTTATTGAAACAATCTTCACATAAACAACAAGTTGGATCAACACCACAATCATAACAATTATATACTGATTTGCCAACAGGAATAGAAGCTGCACATATATGGCCTAAATGTCCAGGTAATTTATTGTCAATTTGATTCAAATAGTATTTTTTATTAAACCAATCATCATTGACATCGTCATAGTTAGAAGGATAAGAACAAAAATCCTTTGGTAAAAAAAGGTCATAAAATTGATGATGGTCAGAAAGTGCACAATAAAGAGTTCTGAAAAGTAAAGGTTCATAACGATGTTCAAAATATTTAATTGTGGGGATTTTGAGCAATTGATTGAGTAATTCCTTTGCAAATCTGGTATTTTTGTAATCACCGCTTAAATCTAACGACATGATTGCAATAAAATTTCACGGTTAACAGTGTCAGAAGTATGGGTAATTAGGCATACAACAATAATAAGGCCCATAATAATGTCAAACGAGCTAGAGTTTTGCCTTTCTATCGGATTAGTCGCTCCTACCTGAAAATTCATGTTAGAGAAATAGTAAAAAATAAAAAATAAAAAATAAAAAATAAAAAATAAAAAATAAAAAATGAAAAATGAAAAATGAAAAATGAAAAATGAAAAATGAAAAATAGAAAATAAAAAAAAAGAAAATAAAAAATCAATTCATCACGTGATACAAACAAGTGGTTCATCAACAAGTCTCAATGGAGATAAACCGAAATAGTGTCCCAAATTACAGGTTTTTGTTTTACAGGTACAGCAAATCAACATTTGTTTTTGGCTGATCCGTCAAGTCCACCAATTGAGGGTCAAATTTACGATTTCAACGGCCCATTTGACAGGAAAACGGAAAATACAATGAAATTGACCGGAGGATATGAATCTAGGGATAGGAGTGCCCACGGTTGTGAACAATTGATTGATCTATTGATTGATCTATTGATTGATTGATTGATTGATGAATCAGTTCTGTCCTAAATGTCCCACGTGATGAATCGCCTCATTGCAAACGCCTTTGCCCACGATGCTTCCACACGGGGCGACATTATCAACGCCCCGTGCTCTGCGGACGTCTCCCGACGACTCACGTGCGGTCCAGCCAGTTTTTCAGGCCAATTTCCCCACGTGGGGAGGCTTTGCAGGCCAATTTATTGCTGGCCTTCCCAATCGGGCAACCGCACGTGGCCCCGTTCAGTGACAGGGTCCTTGAAGTGAGCCGCACACGAGCCGCACACTATCCATTTGTGCAATTTCCCCACACAAATGGTCACGTGCACCCGCAAGAGGGGGACTAAGCTGTCATTAATAAAGCGTGCTGCCCACGTTGTCGTTTCTTCTCCGAAATGATTCTGTTTCTGGAGAGTGTGCACGTTGCTTCCCAATTAATTGGACCGCTGTGTCTATCCTTAACCAGTTTTTTCTTTTTGCTGAATAATACTTACTCTCTGTGTCTTGTGCACTGCGGAGTATAAATCCTGTCCTGTCCCCGTTTCTTGTAATCAGGTCTTCTTTCCTCCATTCCTATACTTCTCTGCATACTCATTATCCTTCCCTTCTTTTTTTTTTTCTTTTTTCCTTTATCAGAGCACTTTACTTCTATTATCTAAGTTTGCACTCCTCCTTTGTGAAAAAATAATCAGATACTACCCAACTCAGTTATATCTATTTCACATAGCTTTACTATAAATTACAATTTTTATTTCAATTTATTCATCTTTACATAATTTTATTCAATCAATAATAAATAATCATAAAAAATATAAAAATGGCTTCCGCTCCAGCTCCAGGTCATATGACTAAAGGTGGTAACGCTGCGTTCCACAATTTCATCAACGATTTTGCAGATGTTGATGATCCTTTAGAAAGAAAAAGATTAGCTTTAGAAAAAATTGATAACGCTGCTTTTAGTTGGTATCATGTTAGAGCAATTGCTGTTGCCGGTGTTGGTTTTTTAACTGATTCTTATGATATTTTTGCAATTAATATGGCTATTCCAATGATGGCACATGTTTACTGGAAGGGTAAAATTCCTTCTTCTACTGAAACTTTATTAAAGGTCTCTACTTCAGTTGGTACCGTTATTGGTCAAGTTGGTTTTGGTTGGTTAGCAGATGTTGTCGGTCGTAAAGCAATCTATGGTGTTGAATTAATTATCATGATTGTTGCAACTATCTTACAATGTACTGCTGGTCACTCTGCTGCTGTTTCTTTTCCTGCTATTTTATCATTTTACAGAATCATCATGGGTATTGGTATTGGTGGTGACTATCCATTATCTTCTATTATTACCTCTGAATTTGCAACTACTAAATGGAGAGGTGCAATTATGGGTGCTGTCTTTGCCAACCAAGGTTGGGGTCAATTACTTGGTGGTGTTGTTGCTATTATCTGTATTGCTGGTTATAAGAATGCTCTTGATGTTGAGAATAACTCTTTATGTGACGCTGCTTGTGTTAAGGCTTGTGATCAAATGTGGAGAATCGTTGTTGGTTTCGGTGCTGTTCCAGGTTTAGTCGCATTATATTTCAGATTAACTATTCCAGAATCACCAAGATATACTTTTGATGTTTCAAATGAAATTGAAAAGGCAGCTGCAGATACTGGTAAGTTTGTTTCTGGTGAAAAGGGTAACGCTGAAGAAGGTGACATTGAATATTTAGTTCAACATGAACATAGAGATGTACGTCTTAATTATGAACCACCTAAGGCCACTTGGAGAGATTTCTGGAGTCATTTCCTTCAATGGAGATACGGTAAAATTTTACTAGGTACCGCTGGTTCTTGGTTTACCTTAGATGTTGCTTATTATGGTTTAGGTTTAAATTCTGCTACTATTTTAAAGACTATTGGTTTTGCAAGTTCTTCTAACGTTTACCACTCTTTATACAATCAAGCTGCTGGTAATTTAATTTTAGTCTGTGCAGGTGCTATTCCTGGTTATTGGTTCTCTGTTGCAACTATTGATACTCTTGGTAGAAAATTTGTTCAATTTTGGGGTTTCGTCGTCTTAACTGTTCTTTTCTGTATTATTGGTTTTGCTTATCACAAATTAACTGAAGGTGGTTTATTAGCACTTTACATCCTTTGTCAATTCTTCCAAAATTTTGGTCCAAATACTACTACATTCATTGTTCCTGGTGAATGTTTCCCAACTAGATATAGATCTACTGCTCATGGTATGTCTGCAGCTTCTGGTAAAATTGGTGCTATTATTGCTCAAACTTGTATTGGTACTTTAAAAGATCGTGGATGTGCTGAAAAAGGTTTAAAGAGTGGTTGTTGGTTAAATCATGTCATGGAAATATTTGCATTATTCATGTTATTAGGTATGGGTACCACTTTATGTATCCCAGAAACTAAGAGAAAGACTTTAGAAGAATTAGCGGAAGAATTACATGGTGAAGTTGATATCACCAAGCAAAGAGTTCAATCAATCCCATCCGATGATGAAGATAAAATTGCTGATTCTGTGTAACCGTTAATTTTCCAAATTTTTTTGATAAATATTTTAATATAATCTTTTTCCTTTAATACTTTTTTATTTAGCATTTTGACTTTATAAAACAATTTTTAGTAATATGTACACTTCGAACTTTTTTTTCCATATTTTTACGAATTCCATTTTACACATGCTACATTAAGATAAACCCAAGATTTATACATAAGCTACCGTTCTCATTCAGGCTTTCAGAAATCCTAAAAAGTGACATAAATCCGATCCAGGAGGAGTGACCAATTTATTCATAATTCGATTGACAAACGGTTTTCTTCTTAATTTTGACACATTTTTTTTATATTGTTTGTTGATATATTTGTTCAATGAAATTGTTTGGTTTGTCTCCGATGTTTCTGTTGTGCACACAGGCTGCTGTTGTGTTGTCCCATAAGCTACCCATCGTGTTCGTCACCTGCCGCAGACTCTGTTCAACACTCCTGTCGTGCTCTCTGCCCTGCGGCTCACTAACACACTCGGTACAGCGAGCCGCACAGTTGTCAGTCTTTCCGTTTTGGGTGAATAGCCCGGAACTAACTTCCTTTATTTTTTGGCGCAGAGCAAAAATTACGGAAAAAATTGTGAAAATTGAAACCTTGTTTCTTGCGTTACTCTGCCAGGCTATAGAGAAAACATGACTATTTTTCTTATAAGAAGAATTTGTTTCCTGTTTTCTTTTGTAATTGATTTACTTTATTTCTTCTCCTTTCCGTTTCGTTTGTCTTTGTTCTCTCTTCTTTTTTTTTTTCTTCCTTTTCCAGTTCAATTTACTCACCTTTTAACCTAATTCCCCAACAAACAGTTAATTTCAATAATACAAATACAAAATGGGAAATCAAACAGCTGGTGGTAATGCTGCTTTCCACAATTTCATGAATGATTTCGCAGATGTGGAAGATCCTTTAGAAAGAAAAAGATTAGCTTTAGAAGCAATTGATAATGCCAAGTTTGGTTGGTATCATGTTAGAACTATTATGGTTGGTGGTGTCGGTTTCTTGACTGATGCTTATGATATTTTCTCTGTTAACTTGGGTATTTCTTACATGGCTTATGCTTTTTGGGGTGGTAACATTCCTTCCTCAACTGAAACTTTAATCAAAGTTTCTACTTCTGTTGGTACCGTTATCGGTCAATTAGGTTTTGGTTATCTTGCTGATGCTTTAGGTAGAAAATCCGTTTATGGTGTTGAATTGATGATTATGATTACTGCAACTATTTTACAATGTACAGCCGGTCATTCCGCAGCTATTTCCTTTCCAGCTCTTTTAACATTTTACAGAATTATTATGGGTATTGGTATTGGTGCTGATTATCCCCTTTCTTCCATTATTACCTCTGAATTTGCTATCACAAAATGGAGAGGTGCTATCATGGGTGCCGTTTTTGCAAATCAAGGTTGGGGTCAATTTTTAGCCGGTATCGTCACTATGATTTGTGTTGCTGCATATAAACATTCTTTAGATATTGTTGGTGATGCCAATTGTGATGCTGCTTGTATTAAAGCATGTGATCAAATTTGGAGAATTGTTATTGGTTTTGGTGCTGTCCCAGGTATGATTGCATTATATTTCAGATTAACTATTCCAGAATCTCCAAGATTCACAATGGATGTTGAAGATGATGTTGATAAAGCCGCTGCTGATACCGCTAAATTTGCTTCCGGCCAACATGGTAATGCTTCAATCGGAGATATTGAAAACTTAAAACATTCCGATTATGTTGAAAATGAAACAGAATTTCAACAACCTGAAGAAGTTCAAGCTTCATCTCCACCGAAAGCTTCATTTAAAGATTTTATTAATCACTTTAAACAATGGAAGCATGGTAGAATCTTATTAGGTACTGCCGGTTCATGGTTTATGTTAGATGTTGCATATTATGGTTTAGGTTTAAACACTGCTGCTATTTTAGAAACTATTGGATTTGCTAAATCATCTAACATTTATGATTCATTATATAACCAAGCTGCTGGTAACTTGATTTTAGTTTGTGCTGGTACCATTCCAGGTTATTGGTTTACTGTTGCAACCGTTGATACTATTGGTAGAAAACCAATTCAAATTGGTGGTTTTATTATCTTGACTGCCCTTTTCTGTATCATCGGTTTTGGTTATGATAAACTTGGTTCGAAGGGTAGATTGGCACTTTATATTATTGCCCAATTTTTCCAAAATTTTGGTCCAAATACTACTACATTCATTGTTCCTGGTGAATGTTTCCCAACTAGATATAGATCTACTGCTCATGGTATGTCTGCAGCTTCTGGTAAAATTGGTGCAATTCTTGCACAATCATGTATTGGTACCTTAAAAGATCGTGGATGTGCTGAGAAGGGTTTACCAAAAGGTTGTTGGTTAAATCATGTCATGGAGATTTTTGCGTTATTTATGCTACTAGGTATTTTCACATCATTCTGTATCCCAGAAACTAAGAGAAAGACTTTAGAAGAATTAGCGGAAGAATTACACGGTGAAGTGGATATTACAAAGAGAAGTCTACCTAGTAAAGAAACTACGGAAATTGGCTCCTCAGGTGAAATAAACGATTCTATTGTTTAAAAAAAAAAAAGTTTTATGTGCATTTGTTTTTATTTTGGTTGTATTTTTTTAATTAGATCTCTTTGTTTTTTGTTTTTCATTATTACTCTTGTCTTATATATAGGTTGATTTTTTTTGTATTTTTATATATTTACGGGTGTTTTTTACTCGTTTATTAACTTTTAGCATCTTTTATAAAATTTAAAAGTTAAAAAAAAAAAATCACGACGCGACGATTTTGTAAGTTTTTTTTTTGTGAAATTCAAATAAAAATTGCTAACATAAAAATGAAATGCATATTATTATAACAGAATATGGTGTCTTTTAAAATATCTTCCAAACTCAATGAATTTAATGGACGGTGCATCACTTCCAAATATACCGGTTACTGACAACCAAAATGAAGGTAAAAACAATTCCCAACGTAGACAAAATGGTCATGGCAACAACAATCGAGAGGGAAATAGTGGAACAAGAAGATCAGATCGATTTACTTCCGATGGTTGTATGTTTTGGGAAAAAGTCGGTGCTTGCAGACACGGTCCAAGATGTGCAAAACATCATAATAAACCTAAAAGATCTAAAACAATTGTGTTTTGGAAATTATATTCAAATCCTATAAGAACATACTATAGTAGAGCGGCAAATAAAGAAGAAGGTAAAGATGGAGGTGATTTTGTTGTTGTAGATGCTAAAATTGATGATGAATCATTACAGAAAGAAGCAGATAAATTGTATCAAGATCTTTTTGTTGAATTATCCTTGAAATATGGTGAAATAGATACAATTTTAATATGTGGTAATTTTAATCCACATTTAGGTGGTAATGTTTTAGTGAAGTTTAAAGATGAGAGAAGTGCAAACCAATGTTATACTGATTGCAACGACCGATGGTACAATGGAAAACCAATCTTTTGCGAATTATCACCAGTGGTCTATTTTGAAGATGCAATTTGCAAAGAATTTTCTTCCTCACGTCGTTGTGAACGTGGTGATCAATGCAATTTGATTCATGTTAGAGACCCAGATCCAGCTTTGAGACAAATGCTAGCAGCTAGCCAGCGTGCATATTACAAAGCGCAAGAACTCTAATTATAATTTGTATATAATGTATTTTTAATAAAACCTTCCTAATCCGGTAATCAACTTACTTTTTTATTCTCAACAATTCATGCTCTGGCCACAACTGGTACGATCCATTGCGTGCAACATGTTTGCGTGTTACTGCTTAGAAGAAGCTTTTATATGGCTAATTGAATTCTGATAAAACCGAAATTTTATTGTGTTTGTTACAACCGTTTATCAGACAATGGAGACACAATTTAGTTATGACACATTATTGGGCAAAACTGCCGATGATCTGTTCCAAGAATATTCCGTAGAAGAATTAGGACATATCATAACTAAATTAACAGATGATGTTTCAACAAAAAGACAAAGATTGAAAATTCTTGTCGGAAACAAATATAGAGATTTATTGAACGTCGCCGATGACATTATTGAAATGAATGATATAACGAGTTCCGAAAATGAACAATTAATGAATTTAGCATTTAAGAGATCAAATTATAATTCTAAAACTTTATCTAATTTATCTAAATTTAACAATACTATAAACAATTCACAAATTGAAAAAGCTCAGTTTGAAAATAGATCTACAATTTTACAAAATGTCGTTCATGATTTGAATTATTCATTACTTACATTAAAACGTAATATCAATGCGGAATTACACACTTTAGAAAAGAATAACTCAACAGCTTTACACAACGATTCTAAAACTCAACTTTCAATTGAAGAAGATGATAATGAAGATTTTTCACCGACAATTTCTACTAATTTATCAAATGGATTTGTTGTTATTGCCAAACATATTTATTTAATTGGTTATTTATTTAAAGATGAGGTTTTAACCAAATCGAAAACTTTTCCAATTTTAAAATACAAACAATTAAGTCAAGAATTTAACGACCTTATTGATTCTCATTTAATTAGATTAAGACATGAATCTGACTCTGAATTTTTTTTAAATTTATCATTATCTTATCTAATTGCTAACAAACTTAATCCATTTGCATTAATTCAATGGATATTAAATAAAAGGTTGACCCATTTTAAAACTTTAATGAATACAAAAATTCCTTTCCAAGAATCATTAAACTATGTTTTTATTTCTCTTGAATATGTTACTACACTAAGATCACGTATGTCTGTGTTATTAAATAGAATTAAAAACAATACTGGTAGTTCCAACTGGATCCAACAAACGCCATTTAAAAAATGGACTAAGTGGTTACAACCAGCTTCAAATTTTGATTCAAATGATGAACATCAGTTAGATTATGAATTTGATATTGATGTGTATGATTCTACTACTTACAAATCTAAAGCTGAATCCACGTTAAATGAATGGAAAGGTAAAATTGCTGAACTCCTATTAGAAAATTATAATCAAAGATTTAGTATATCTTGTGATAACTTGTCAGATTTAGTTATTTTACTAAGGTACCTTTTGATATCATTTAAACATTTTACATCATTAACCGGTTTAACAATTGGAAACGAAAGTATTGTTGATTATATTATTAAGAAATGGAGTACTACATATTCAGAACAATTGAAAAATCAATTAAGTGAATTTGATAAGATAAGGGATGTAGTTGTATCTACATTCAAAGATGAAGGATTAATAATTTCCATTTTGTCTTCATCAGATGATAATTTACCATATGAGTTCAATGCCAATTTTACAGTTGATTCATTGTTAAAGGCATCGGAATCTAAGAATAATCCTGACAAGGTGTTTTTATTATTCGATACACTTAAACAAGATCTGAAGTCAATTATTAGTTCCATTGAATCATTGAAAACCTTAATATCCTTAGTTCTAAAACCAGTTATTTCTGTTGATGATACAGAAGATGATGAGTTTTGGAAAAAGATTTCCAAAACTTTAAAACAATTATTAAATGATTGTGTTCAAAACAGCGTCCTTACCTTAACTGCTTCAATTAATAACTTTTTCCAAACTGTATCCGATTTATTGAAGGAGAATCCAGAAAATATATCAAATACGAGAATCTTTTATATCATTCGTATTTTAGTTCAACTTGAAGAAAAAATCCAATTAAATGATATTTATGAGACATTCAGTATCTACTTGAAATCCACAATTGATGAACAAATAAACTTAGAACTTCTAATCGAACCATTATTAGAGAATTGTTTCCAATTAATAATTACATCAGTGTACAAGTCATCTTATGAATCTAAATTCATTAGTGTCTTTAAAGGAAGATTTATAGATGGCAGTGATATTGAGAATAAATACCCAGAAATGATGCTTTGGGAAACATTATCCGATGAAAAGAAAGTACCAACAGTTTTTTCAATCGAAATTTCTACATTATTATTACAATTTTGTAATGATCTAATCTGTTTTAATGGGACAGATTATTCTAATGTTTTCACATTGCCGTCATTTGAAAAATCTAGAAGGGATATAATTAAATTAATTTTGAAAACTTTGAGCTCTTCACTTGATGGACTTCACGAAACGGTAAATATATCTGAACTTTTATTAAGTTACTCCGATTATTTATTCATCTCATGTATGTTAGACTCTTCTTGTATAAAAACCGATGATGCAATTGAAACTAAATTCTGTGATTCATATAAAGAGCTTTCAAACACAGAATATGCAAAGCAAATAAAACTTGCAATCTCAGAAAATTATAAAAGCCAATCCTTAATGTTTTATCCATTGTCTAATTAAATATAATGAGGTGATCGTTTATTAACGGCATAGTTTTTTATTTCCTATTCTATATGCACTTTTAGAAGCATTTAATAATTTTGTATTAGTAATTTTTAAAATTTTATCAATTTTTCCTTTTGTTTGAAATAGTAAATCTGTACATAATTCATGCGATTGATCTGAATAAAACTTTTCGATATCTTTAACTATTTGTTCATATTCATTCTTAATTTTCAATAATTGATTATCTCTTTCTTGTAAAATTTCCAGCAGTGCTCTATCGTTAACTGAGGATTCAACATTATCATCAAAGGCAAATGCCCGTTTCATGTTAATTGCACATTAACTAGAAATTTTTTTTCAAAAACCTTAAAGAATAACAAAAGAAGGATCACGCTATATTTATTTGCGACTTTAAAAAAAAAACGCAAAAAAAAACTCCAACATGAATCGATACATTGATTTTCGTGTAAGTATTATTCTTTTTGATAATCTTTTAGATTCTTTTTAAAATCAACATAGAAATTATACATCTCAATGCCCGAAGCCACAGAAATAATTACAGATATAACGATTCCTCCTGTTGAAATCCGAACATTAATTGGGAAGACTGCCGTTTATGTGAATAAAAACGGTACAGCATTTGAAAATAAGATTAAGACTAAAGAATCAAATAATCCTAAGTTTATCTTTTTAAATCAAAAAGACCCATATTATGGTTATTATCAGTATGCATTAGAAAATTTGAAAAGTACGGGTAAACTTCCAGTTATAAGTCAGGAAGAAGAATATGTTGTGAAAAATGAAGAAAATGAGAATCAACCAGAACAAACTGAAAAGGAACTTTTATTAGAGCCTAAACCATATAAATTTTTAAAACTTGAAAATGATAAACTTATATATCCTGAAGACAATGTTTTGAGTGTGGATTTAAAAGTCATTAAATTAGTTGCTCAGTTTGCAGTTGTTAATGGACCTAAAATTATGAATGATTTTAAAGAGAATGTTTTCAATAATAGCAGATTATCATCACAATTTCAATTTCTTATAGAAACACATTCAATGTACAAAATATATTTAAAATATTACAATATTTATGATTTAATTTGGAAGAATAAAAATGAACTATTAAAAAAGTATAATACAAAACTTAGTAAAGAAGAATTTTTAGATAACTGTTTCAATGTGGCAGAATATTACGAGAAGAAAAGTATAGATATTGAGAAACTTGAAGAAGAACAACTAAAAGAGAAAATAATGTATGGTAGTATAGATTGGAATGATTTTGAAGTTGTTGAGACCATTGAATTTACAGAATTAGATGAAGTTACAGAATTAAATAAACCATTAAATAAATCAGATTTAGAATATAGATCATTGGTTGAAAAGGAAACTAGTATTTTTGACCAAATACATGAAGCTGAACAAACATCTGATGTTGAAGATGGGAATGAAGGGATAAATGAAGAAGAAGAAGTAGAAGTAGATGAAGATGAAAGATTACCACAGTATGAAGAAGAAGATGATGAAGAAGAAAACAGTGGAGATGAGGAAACTCAAAAAGTAGAAGAGCAAGAAACTATAAAGAAAAGAAAAGTTCCTAAAGGAATGAAACTAAAAGCGGCTGGAGAATCTAGATTATTAAAGAGAAGATATCAACAAGATAATATTGAAAATTTAATTGATCCAGTTACTAAGGAGAAGTTACTTCGTTGTCCGTTAACAGATAAATTAATTCTTGAAAGTAAATTTCAAAATCATCTTAATACATTATTAAGAGATCCAAAATATGAAGAAGAAAAGAAGAGATATGAATCTAAGTTTAAGTATGGGGATAATTTAAGTACACAACAAGTTTATGAAAATATTCAAAGTTTAGTAGTTGAGAAAGGAGATAAAAGAAGTAAGAAATAGTAAAGATAAAGAAAGGTATTGATTGATTTCCATCCTCTCATCTTAAAGTAAGATTAATACAATTTTTTATATTTTAAGAGTTAAAAATTATTTATTTTATAATTAATATATAGAATTTTAACAGCAACTAAACTTAACTAAACACCAAACGTAAAGAGACTTATTTCTTTAAAGAGGAAGCTCTTCTCTTTCTGATTTCAGCCTTTTCTGCTTTCTTTTCGTGTAATCTTTGAGCTAATAATTGAGCATATTCAGCAGCAGCTTCTCTTTGAGCTTGAGCATTCTTAATCTTTAATGCTTTAACAGCTCTCTTTCTTTGTAATCTTTGAGGAGTGACTAATCTTTGGACCTTTGGAGCCTTAGTGTAAGTCTTTTCACCCTTAACGATTTCTCTTCTGATAACGAATTGGGTAACATCATCTTCTTTAGTTAAACCGAAGAATTTTCTGATGTTGTTAGCTCTCTTTGGACCTAATCTCTTTGGAACTTGAGAATCAGTTAAACCTTCAATTTCTTGTTCACCTTGTTTAACAACAGTTAAAGCTAAAACGGATAAATCGTTACCGACGATACAACCTCTAACAGACTTTCTCTTTCTTTCACCAGTTCTTCTTTGTCTGTAACAAGAGTGACCCTTAGCTAATAATAACTTAACTCTGTTTGGGATCATAACACCTTGCTTCATTGGGAAACCTTGTTTATCGTTACCACCGGTAATCTTGAAAACGTAACCCTTGAATTCGTCACCGACGGAATCACCTTCGACTTCTTGGCCCATTCTCTTTTCGTAGAAGACTCTTAACTTTTGTTCGTCATCAACTTCGATACATTTTTGAGTACCGTTTGGTGGGTAAGCAATATTTAACTATATCAAAAAAAAAAAAATAAAAAACAAAACAGAAATGTTAGTATAAATGAACAAATAATTGAGTTAAATGAGGAAATAAAAACTGAATATAATTTAAAACATTAAATTGAAAATTAAAAATTGAATGGAAGTATGTGTGAAAATTTTTTGTTTATATGTAATATATCCTTCGCTGTGAAATATTGAAATTATTAACAAGAAAAAATCTTTGTGAAAAAAGGTGTTAATACAAAGTTAATAATTAATGCAGTAAATGTATTAGATATTCAAAGTATTGTCTGAATTGTTTTTTTTCAAGTATTATTGGTCATTTGATTATCCCAATAAAACTTATAATCATGAAATAATATTTCCTTTTTCTCCTCTTATCATCCTAAATGTGTGTATAATTCTTCACGTTTTTTTGAACACAATTTAATATTTATAATCTTTTCATTTTGATACTTTTACTTTTCCATAAGATATTGATAATATGATGATTAAAATGTTCTAGTTTTCATATATCCAGTGTTATTTCGGCTTGAATATTGAGTGAATAGTACATACCTTCATGGTTAGTGTATGCTAATCTGGTTTGAACGATGTATGAAAGCCCCTAAAAATTCCGAATATCAACACCCAATTGAATAGATAATCACTATCGAAGTATATGGTGGATGCATGTTTTTTCAGACACAAGCCCAGGAGCGTTCCAGTGTGCTCAGCGAGCGAGCGATCTGGCACACTGGCACTGGCACTGGCACTGCCGCAGTCGCAGTCGCAGTCACAGTCACAGGGCACACACGCAGAGCACGCGCTGAGCGCAGTTTCGCAGTTTGCAGGGGACCACGCGTAAGAGAGTGCGCTGGCGGGGACACATCAAAGCAAGGAAGACGCGCGCTGTGCAGTGCGGTGCGCGGGTGGGTATGTGTGGCTGCAGAAAAACTAAAACTAAGCATCAGCCCTTTGAAACTGCACGTGACTACAGAGGGTTAAGCGGCCGGCGCTCACGTGATTAACTGTATCAAGAAAAGTATTATATTGTTATGTTGCGTTCATTATACAGGGTATGTTATATACACAGGAATGAAAGAGCTGTTACTATTACCATTATTATTTGCTGTTGTCCAGAGAACCGTTTCCCACTTGTTTTTGGACATCCCCGTTGACACCTGTGATACTGTTGTTGGTAGCAGGTTTTGTATTTGTAGAAGAATTGGCAGTACTGCCAGTTGTGTTGTTAACCATCGGTAATGGATGTGATCCCGTACCTATAGGAGTCGAACCAATTGGAAGTGGCCATTCACTCGAAAACATCGTGCTTGGTGATTGAAAATCTACGTATCTTGAAGGCAATGCAGATAATTCACTTGACAAACTAGGCAATTCCATGTTATTACCACTGTTATTGCTATTATGGTTACTATTGTTCAAATTGGTGTTAACGTTAGAATTTGATAATCTTTGATTGGGCATTCTTACTTGTGGAAAGTAAATAGATGTAGCAGAATTCATCGGTGGTAAGAATGGTTGCGCTGGAGTTTGAATCTGTAATTGACTTAACACTCTGCCCTTTTGTCCAATCATTTCATTACTATTACCATTAATATTCATATGTTTCTTTTCGTTAAGATCTGGATCTCCACCATTTGGTTGTAAATCAGATGATGTATTAGCATTATTATTAGTAATTGCACTTGCACCTGTACCCCCACTTGTTTCATCACTAGTTGTAATACCATCATCATTAATATTACCACCCGATACATTATGAGATTGTGTATCCGAAACAACTAAAGGAACAGATGTATTGGAATTCATTGTCTGAAATGGAAACATTGGAGTTAATAATTGTGTGGGTGACATACCATTAAAATTAAAATAATTCATTTGACTAAGTGGTGTATCTCCTGGATTGCTTGATCCCATCATATTCAAATTATTCAAAAATGTAGATGTTATTGGAGTATATATGTTTTTCCTATCTTTAAACAGAGCACTTGGTAATGGTGTAGCCCCATTCAAAGGTTGCGATTGGGATTGGGATTGCTGTTGCTGTTGTTGTTGCGGCTGCTGCGGCTGCTGCTGCTGTGATCGTTGTAATTGTGATAATGGTTTAATATTACTATTGTTAGAATTTGATAATTCATTAAGATTGAATATAGGACTCGGTAATGTAATCGATATATCTTTACGATTGATCAATCCTCTTTTTATTGTATTGTTATTTTTATCTTTAACTGGCATATTTATATTATTATTGTCCACTTCATTATCGATTTGTACATTAGTTGTATTAATACTCTTATTAGACAAGTTAGATTTATTGGAAGATGTTGCAGCAGTAATTGTTGATGGATTTGATATTTGTCTATTTGAATCATTTTCAACGCTTGGAATTTTTAAACTTAACGTTGGTCTTTTACTGTCCTTGACTTTAGAGCGTTTATATGTTGATGTATTTCGATATGGTGTAACTGTTGCACTAGATGTAGTAATAAAAGGATGTTGTACTTGATTTTGATTTGTATCTGGAGTAGTTGGTGATAATGGAGATACATGAAGGTACGTTGAGTGATCATTTCCTACATCTTTCACTTTAACTTTCTCTAAATTAGTATCTTTCACAACTTCGTTAATCTCATTTTGATCATCTCTAGTTCGTTTCTTTCTCGATGTAAGTAGTGCGGAGTTGGATATACTAATTGTGGTATCGTCATCATTATTACTAATACTATTATTGATGTCATTTATATTCTTTGATCTTTCATAATCATAAACAGTATCATATTCATCATCTTCATCATCATCTTCATCATCATCATCATCCTCATCTTCTTCTCCTTTGCCACCATTATTACCTTGTTCATTTCCAACTCCGTGATTTAAATTTCGACCATAATTTATCAATTCACTTTTAGATCTGTTGTGTAATCTTGAATTAGTATTTTGATTATTCTGTTCAATATTACTTACAGAATTAAAATATCGATGTCTGTTACCATTGTTTTTCACAAATCGATCATCTAAAATTCTGCTTTTTGTTGGATAATCACCGTAATTTTCCGGTCTTTTCTTTTCATATATATCCTGCAAATTCGAAGAATATCTCCTCAAAACATCTTCTGTGTTGTTTGACGAATACTCATATATTTTATGATTACGACCAATAATAATCACGGAAATATCAACCTCACATAAAACGGCCAATTCGTGTGCTTTTTTGAACAAACCTGCTTTTCTCTTTGTAAAAGTAACAGTTCTGTTTCGATCGTCGGTCAATGGCTGGATATCAATCTTACGTCTTCCCATTTTCGTGTAAAGAATAACCAGTGTGTTTATTGTGCTGCCGTGAGTAGACTTCTACGCCCCGTCAACAGTCCCTCCGAAGCCTTTCTTGTATAAACGCCCATCATCGGTGAAATAATGTTGCCAAGAATAGTGTCGCTACCATAAGATATTCGGCAGCTAACTCGCATACTTATTGGTAGTAGAGAACAGTTTGAGCTCGTCGCTGTTCGACGTTAAGTGAAAAATGATCTTCAGCTGCA
>JAKTWG010000100.1:0-23334 GCA_030560915.1 Pichia sp. NRRL Y-12824 | reverse complement strand
CTGCCCGCCCTGTTCGCCGGTCTTTCTCAGAGAAACGGTGGGCAGCTTAAAACATTCGATAATGTATTGATCGACTGTATATAAAAAGGAGAAAAGAGAAGAAAACGTATACACTCAACAACAGGATACAAACAAATAACAAATGTTAAAGTATTGATTTTATTAATTAGCTAATTAAACTGCAAATACACTGTATATAGACGTATTACACACTCCAATCCCTGACCAATATACATCACATCCTCTGCTGCTCGCAAACCTATTGCATTTGCAAGCAATTTTTTAAGTGCGGTCCGTTGCCTGCCAGTATATCCTACCTCTTATCCGTCAAGGTATTTTCGACAATCAGCAAGTGACAAATTGCCAATATCTTCCATATTCTTCAAAGGCGGTAAACCCTCCCCCCTTCCCCCCCCCCCCCAAAAAAAAATATTTCTATTCAAAAAGGGAACAGGCTGACTTCGACTATCTTTTAGTACAATAATAATTATTATTATTATTCTTACTTATATTAATTTTAACTTACTGCTGTAATATAATCTGATTTTACTCTTTCAAGTACTGCGTCTATATGAAGGGCAGTGTTGTCATTCTCCAAACGTAACATGAGTTTATAGTTTGCAATGAAAGTAACGAAGGCTGTAGCTCTCCTATTTCTTGAATGTTCATTTGGATGTTAGTCTGAGCAACTTCCGGAAATTGTAAAACATTCTGCTCTAAAGACTCCATAGTTTATTCCTCCTTTTTAACAACCAGTTTATTCGAAAACTAATATGCCTTTTACACCTCCATTTAGACTTTTTTATGTTTGAAATTCCAAATGAATTCGGTGGGGGTATAAGGGGCATACTGATTTTCAATAAACTGGTTGTCTTAAGAAGGATGAATAAACTATGAACTTTAGACCAGTATGTTCCACACTTTCTGGAAGTTATTCAGACTAACTTCCAAAGAAACATTCAGGAAAATGAAGAGCTACAGCCTTGTTTACTTTCATTGCAAACCCATAAACTCACGTTGGGTTTGGAGAATGACAACAATCCCTAGAAGTTAAAAGAGAATAAGCAGACAAGTAAACAAGTAAACAAAGGGCAATAAATAAGTTTCGGCGGGGAAGGGGGCTCATCTTACTCAAAGCAAAAGACATTGCGTTTATTCTTATCGTTACTACATTCACGCAATAGCTTTCAAGCATTTCTCATATCTATAACTGTTGATTCAGCATAATTTATCTGAGTAAAACAGCACGATTGATTAGAATGACTTAACCTACTAAATAAATGTTAGCTGTTGGGCTACCCCTTAAAGAAAAACATGGCGGCATTTTTCTGCCCAACAGTATCCTGTACTCATCACGATGCGTCTTTATTTCTTTCTTTCGGGTATTTCCATCTCTCTTATTTTCTTTTGTTCTACTCTTCCCTAATTTCTCAAGCTAGAAAAATTATTATGTGCTCAATGTTTAATAATCTTAGTGATTACAAGACGTGCTTGAGTTGTAGAATATCTATTGATTGGAACATAATTCTTAACATCTCTAGTAGTATTGTTTTTTGTTTAAAAGTAAAGAATTAAACATATATTGTACTGCAATTCAATACTGTCTTGACGTTTCAGTGAAAAACTTCATGGTTTTGGATTTTTAGTAATAATATAAATAATTGGTTAGACTTGTGTTTTATCTTATTAGTTGCACCATATTGACTTGCGTATGAAAAAAGGAAGAAAAAGAAAGGAGGTATATGCGGAGCAGTCAAGGACAACAACAACTTTTAACTCAACGTATATAAGGAAGCATCAAAAGGTGGACATAACCATACGCTGCTCTTATTGATTCAATTCAAAGCCACAAATAAATATTTTTGGATACTTTCCACATTCACGACTAAAAATCATTTGGTGTTTGTGATCACCACCTTATATTTAAAATTGTTAAAAGTAACCTGGGGACATTGTATTTTACGACCTTTTTTCTTAGTGTAAGTTTTATCTGTTTCATGAAATAGGTTGCAATCCTGAATTTTCAAAATATTCTTTTTTTACGAAGATGCAAACTTTGTTTGAAAAAATGAGAGGTTGCTACATTAAAGAACAGCAGATAATTAAGAACAGTTCTAACAATTAATTTAAACAGTTTAAACAATTGAAGTTTTTTGGGTAATATCAATAAAAATAACTAAATTTGAGGAATTCCCAAATATTACGTAATCAATTGTTTACGTAAGACAAAAATAATTCAAGGCTGTGCAATTGAAAATTGTAGGAAATTTTTCTTCCTTTTTTTTTACATGAAATTTTTTTTATTATAACATCATTGATACAAACTACAAAAAAATTCTTAGTTTCTTCTTGGTAATTCTTTTTTTTATATCCTTAATTTTCAATCAATCTTTATTTAAAAATGGACTCCCAACAATCCAACAAAGCTCATCGTGGAGGGAATGCTAGGAAAAATACTGCAAAGCAAAAGCTTCATTCCCAAGGTAAGAATGTTAAAGCTTTTGCTTTTGCAAAACCTGGTAAATTACAAAGACAAGCTGTTAGAAGTAGTGATTTAGGTGAAAAAAGATTTCATGTTCCAATGGTCGATCGTACACCAGAGGATGATCCACCTCCTGTTATTGTTGCAGTTGTTGGTCCTCCAGGAACTGGTAAAACTACCTTAATTCGTTCTTTAGTTCGTCGACTAACTAAAACTACCATTTCTGATATTAATGGTCCAATTACTGTTGTTAGTGGTAAAAGAAGAAGATTAACATTCATTGAATGTTCCAATGATTTAAATTCAATGATTGATATTGCTAAAATTGCAGATTTAGTTTTATTATGTATGGACGGTAATTTTGGTTTTGAAATGGAAACCATGGAATTCTTAAATATTGCTCAACATCACGGTATGCCAAGAGTTTTAGGTGTTACTACCCATTTAGATTTATTTAAAAAGCCAGCAACTATGAGGGCTGCGAAGAAAAGATTAAAGCAAAGATTTTGGACTGAAGTTTATCAAGGTGCAAAATTATTTTATTTATCCGGTGTTATGAATGGTAGATATCCTGATAGAGAAATTTTAAATTTATCAAGATTTATTTCTGTTATGAAATTTAGACCCTTAAAATGGAGAAATGAACATCCCTACATGCTTTCTGATAGAATTATCGATTTAACTCATCCTTCAAAAATTGAAAAAGATCCAAAATGTGACAGAAAAATTGCTCTTTATGGGTATTTACATGGTACACCTTTGCCAAACGAAAACGCAAGAGTGCATATTGCAGGTATTGGTGACTATACTGTTTCCACTGTTGAAAAACTACCAGATCCTTGTCCAACTCCATATTTTGAACAAAAATTGGAAGAATATGAAAGAGAACAACGAAAAATAGCTGAAGCCAATGGTCAAACTCTTCCTACAAAAACTATTAGACGTAGAAAAAGATTAGAAGATAAACAAAAAATTATTTACGCTCCAATGTCTGATGTTCATGGTGTTTTAATTGATAAAGATGCTGTTTATATTGACGTTGGTCAAAAAAGTTTTAAATCTGAAGAAGATATGGGCGGTATTGGTGAAAAATTGGTTTCTGATTTACAAAATGCTGCTGAGATAATAGATTCTAGAAAAACTTCTGGAATAAAGTTGTTCAGTAATGGTCCTGATATCAATAGTAACCAAAAAGGTAGTGAAGAAGAAGACGAAGAAGATGAAATTGAAGAAGATGAAAATAATGAATTCAAGGGTGATTCTGGTAGAAAACAATTAAGAAACGCCAGAATTCATAAACAAGCCATTCAAGAATTAGATGAAGATGATGAAGCTCCCGATGAAGATGATCTTGCTGATTTTGATGAAGAGGCCGATGATAGAGCTAGAGAAAACAAACTCAAACAGTTAAAGAAGGTTGAAAATTTTTCAACCGATGAAAAATTACAATTTGAAACTGATTCTGAATTAGATGAAAATGACGATGAAGAAAACAATGAATTATCACAATGGCAATCTATGGGAAGAAAATTGAATAATATTCATATCAAGAAAACTTGGGATATTAATAAATTGATTTACATGAACAATATTGATCCAAAGGATGTTATTGCAAGATGGAAACAAGAAGAAGAGGAGTTAGATAAAGAAAATATGTCATCATCATCGGACGATGAAGAAGAAGGAGAAGAAGACTTTTTCAAAAAGAAGGAAGAAAAAGTCCTTGAAGAATCAAATCACCAGTCCAATTTATCCTTAGATGAACTGAAGGAAAAATGGGTTTCCGGAAGTGAAGCCCTCAATTTGTTAAAGAAAAGATTTTTTTTATCTGCCAAGCAAAGAATTCAAATGGATAAAGAAACCAAAGAAAATGAAGATGAAAATGAAATGTATGGTGACTTTGAAGATTTAGAAGATGAGGAAAATGATGAAAACGCTGGTGAAGCTGATAAAGAGGATACTGAAGATAATTTTACTAATTTTGAAGAAGAAGAAATAAAAGATGAAATGGGTATTGGCACCAGAATTGATGCTGAAGATGAGTCCGACGAAGAAGAAGAAGAAGAAGAAGAAAAAGAAGAAGAAGAAGGAAATTTATCTATTGAAAAACAGCGAGCATTGAATGCAAAGAAGAAAGAGAAATTAAAACAACAATTTGAAGAAGAAGAAGAATACAAAGGTGATGATGATCCATTTAATGAACATGACAATTGGTATGAATTTCAAAAGGCCAAAATGAGTAAACAGTTAGAAATTAATAAAGCTGAATTAAGTAAGTTAGATCCAGAAGCACGTAATAAAATTGAAGGTTATTCTGCAGGTTCATATGTTAAATTAACATTTGATTCTTTACCAATGGAATTTATTGAAAATTTTGATCCAACATTCCCTGTTATTATTGGTGGTTTATTAAGTACTGAAGAAAGATTTGGTTTTATTAATGGTAGAATTAGAAGACATAGATGGCATAAGAAAATTTTAAAATCTAATGATCCATTAATTTTATCATTAGGCTGGAGAAGATTTCAGACATTACCAATTTATACTACATCTGATTCTAGAACTAGAAATAGAATGTTGAAATATACTCCAGAACATTCATATTGTTTTACAACATTTTATGGACCATTAGTTGCACCAAATACAACATTTTGTGGTATTCAAGTTGTTGATAAAGATCATACTACTGGTTCATTTAGAATTGCAGCAACTGGTGTTGTTGAAGATTTGAATGCTGAAAGTACAATTGTTAAAAAATTAAAATTAGTTGGTTACCCACAAAAAATTTATCGTAATACAGCATTTATTAAGGATATGTTTACATCAGCAATGGAAGTTGCTAAATTTGAAGGTGCATCAATTAAAACGGTTTCTGGTATTCGTGGTGAAATTAAGCGTGCATTATCAAGTCCTGAAGGTCATTTTAGAGCAACTTTTGAAGATAGAATTTTAATGAGTGATATTGTTATTTTAAGAACTTGGTATCCAGTTAAACCTAAAAAATTTTATAATCCAGTTACATCATTATTATTAAAGGATAAAAATAATTGGAAAGGTATGAGATTAACAGGTGAAGTTAGAGCATTTAAAGGAGTTGAAACTCCACGTGAAAAAGATTCTAATTATAAGAAGATTGAAAGACAAGAGAGAAAATTTCATTCATTAAAGGTTCCGACATCTGTTAAGAAAAATTTACCATTTAAATCTCAAATTCAAGAATTAAAGAAACAAAAGAATAAAACATATGCACAAAAGAGAGCGGTTGTAATGGATGGTGAAGAAAAGAAGGCTAGACAATTAATTCAAACTATTCAAACTATTAGAAATGATAAAGAAAGTAAGAGAAGGGCTAAGAAAGATTCTAAAATGCAGGAAAAGATAAAAGCACGTGAAAAGATTGAAGAAGCTAAAATAGAAAAACAAAAGGAAAAGAAAAAAGAATATTTCAAATCACATGGTCAGAAACGTAAATTAGAAACAAGTGAAGGATCAAGTGCTGCATTTGGTAGTAAGAGAAGATAAACGTTGTATAAATAACGTATATAATATTGTAAATAAATGTCTAAAAAAAAAGTAAATGAAGAAAAAAAATAAAAGAAATCCGGTCGACATGTTTTTTTACAATTGATTGTAATTATTATTATTATTATTATTATTATTAGTAGAAAAAGCTTGATGTAATTATACATGAATATATACAAAACACATGATTAAATGTATTGAGATAACCACTTGAAACCATCAGCATAACCTTGTCTCATAACAATTGAACACATAAATAATTCTAATGGTCTTGTGCTATTTTGAACAGTACCAGTTTTACCAGTTGTTTGTAATAAACCTAAATAATTTCTCACTTCGTTTTCACTAACTGCTCTTGGAGAATCGATTTTATTACCTAAAATTAAGAAAGGGACTTTAGATAATTCAGGCATATTTAATAAGGCATCTAATTCCATTCTTGATTCTTCAAATCTTTCAGGATCTGCAACATCAACTAAATAAACAATACCATTGACTTCAGGGAAATAATCTTTCCATAATCTTCTTGCTTGTTGATGTCCACCTAAATCAAAAGTTGTAAATCTAACATTACCAATAGATAATTCTTCAGAAGTTGGATGTAAAGTTGGTTGCAAAGTTGCCATTCTATCATTTTTTAACATGTGTAATAAAGTTGTTTTTCCGGCATTATCTAAACCAAGGAATAATAACTTTGCGTGTTTGTTCCATAAACCTAAATAAGCTAAAGCGTCTTGAACTGTATTAAATCAAAAAAAGTCAGGAGGGCAAACGGGAATAATGGATAAAACTTTATCGATTGAGTGGTCGATATAGATTTATTCATTTATGGATAGATAATGTTAGTATGGTGAGAAAAGATGGAATCACGCATTATCGTCACGGGCGACAAAAAAACACGGGGAGATACGTACACCAATCAAAAATCCACATATTGTGAGATGCTGTGCTGTGTGTGAAGAGATTGTCAGGGCAAGCCAGACTCCTGTGTCCACTTCTGCCCCAGGCACCGTCCTCAAGACCCCGATCAGTTCGGCGTGCAACCCCTGTGCAGTGCATCTGCTCTGCTGTGGCCAGCTGGCAGCCCGTGCGCGAGAATCAGCAGAGCGAGAGAGAGAGAGAGAGAGAGAGAGAGAGCAATGCTGCGACGGCGGGAGGACGTTGGTGCTGGCGATGGTGGCAATAACTGTTGCAGGAAGCAGGGAAGTGGTAAGGGGTGTAGGACACGGGATTGTCACACAGCGGTTCCAGAGAACAGCCAGTTTCGGTATCGTCGTCATGAAGCTCAACATCAAGGTAAGTGCTGTCCAGGCCCGTCCTGCGGGTCACAATTGCACGTGCGATGGTCGTGTTGTGCACTTGTATTGTATTATATTACAATGTTTTGGATCAATTATGATTCAACAAACAAACAATTCAGCTAGTTACTAACATTTATCAATGATAATCACTTTTTTCACCTATTTTTTTCAATACAGAAAATTTCAAGCACGAGATCAGATCGTGTTAAAGGAATCGATTTTCATCCAACCGAACCATGGATCTTATACACTCTTTACAGCGGTAAGGTTGAAATCTGGTCTTATGAAACAAAGTCTTTAGTTAAATCGATCGATGTTACCAATGTTCCAGTTAGAGCGGGTAAGTTTATTGCTCGTAAAAATTGGATTGTTGTTGGTGCTGATGATTTCCAAATTAGAGTTTATAACTACAACACAGGTGAAAAAGTTGCACAATTTGAAGCACATCCAGATTATATTAGATCAATTGCTGTTCATCCAACAAGACCTTATGTTTTAACTTCATCTGATGATTATTCGATTAAATTATGGAATTGGGAAAACAATTGGAAATTAGATCAAATTTTTGAAGGTCATCAGCATTATGTCATGTCAATTGCTTTTAATCCAAAAGATGCTAACACTTTTGCTTCTGCTTGTTTAGATAAAACTGTTAAAATTTGGTCTTTAGGTTCTAAAGTTCCAAATTTTACTTTATCTGCTCCTGAATCAAAAGGTTTTAATTATGTTGATTACTATCCTCATGGTGATAAACCTTATTTACTAACATCTTCTGATGATAAAACTATTAAAATTTGGGATTATCAAACTAAATCTTGTGTTGCATCTCTTGAAGGTCATGTTTCAAATGTTTCATTTGCTGTTTTCCATGCTGAACTACCATTGATTATTTCTGGTTCCGAAGATTCAACCATTAAAATTTGGAATAGTAATACTTATAAATTAGAAAAAACTTTAAATTATAGATTAGAAAGAGCTTGGTGTATTTCAACAAGAAAAAATTCTTCTTTAGTTGCTGTTGGTTTTGATGCAGGTAATGTTGTTTTCCAATTAGGTGATGATAAACCATTATTATCAATGGATCAATCCGGTAAAATTATATGGTGTAAACATAATGAAGTTTATCATTCTGTTATTAAAAATTCAGATGCAACTGCAGAAGATGGTGAAATTCTAAATTTATCTCAAAAAGAATTTGGTTCCGTTGAAGTTTTCCCTAATTCTTTAGTTCATTCTCCGAATGGTAGATTTGTTACAGTTACAGGTGATGATGAATATATTATTTATACTTCACTAGCTTGGAGAAATAAAATGTATGGTCAAGCATTAGATTTTGTATGGGCTCAAGATTCAAATTATTATGCAATTAGAGAATCTAAATCAAGTATTAAAATTTTTAAGAATTTTAAAGAAAAACCAAATGGTCAAATTAATTTAATTTATGAAGCGGATAAAATTTTTGGTGGTTCTTTGTTAGCTGTTAAATCAGATGATTCATTAACTTTTTATGATTGGGAAACAGGTTCCATTGTTAGAAGTATTTCTGTTGAAGCGGAAAATGTTTATTGGTCAGATGATGGTGACTTAGTTTTAATTTATTCTAATTCATCTGCTTATGTTTTATCATTTAATAAAGATATTTATCAAGAGCATTATGAAAATGGTAATGTTGATCCAGAAGAAGGAGTTGCTGAATCATTTGATGTTGCTTATGATATTGATGATGAAATTTTAACAGGTAAATGGATTGGTAATGTTTTCATTTATACATCAGCTTCAAATAGATTAAATTATCTAGTTGGTGGTTCAATCTATAATTTAGCTCATTTTGATAAAGCAATGTTTTTATTAGGTTATTTATCAAGAGATAATAAAGTTTATGTTTGTGATAAAGATATGAATGTTGTTTCATATTATTTATCATTAGCTGTTTTAGAATATCAAACTGTTGTTATGAGAGGTGATTTAGAATATGCAGATTCAATAATACAAAATATTGATGAAAGAGATATAAATAAAATTGCAAGATTCTTAGAAGAACAAGGTTATACTGAAAAAGCTTTAGAACTTTCAACTGATTTCGATCAAAAATTCGATCTAGCAATTCAAACATTAAACTTACAATTAGCTTTAGATATTGCAACTAAAGAAGATTCAATTCATAAATGGAAAAAACTTGGTGATACAGCACTTTCAAATTGGAAATTTGATTTAGCAACCCAATCATTCGAAAATAGTAAAGATTATCAGTCATTATTATTATTATATACTTCATTTAATGATATTGAAGGATTAAAAAAATTAAGTTCTTCATGTATAGAAAATGGAAAATTCAATTCAGCTTTTGCTGCATCATGGGCCGCAAAAGATTTAAATACTTGTATTGAGATTTTAAAGAAAACAAATAGATTTACAGAAGCTTCATTATTAAGTTTAACTTATAAAGGTGATATTAAACAACTTGATGAACTTACTAACCTTTGGAAGGAAGATTTAAAAAAGAATTCAAAAGTTAAAATTGCATCAAGAATTTTATTACCAAGTGAAAATTTACATGCTTTCCCTTCATTGAAAGAAGTTAGTGAAACTCTCATTGACATAGACGATACACCAAAGGAAGTGGTAAGCAAAGAAGCTGAAGAAGGAATAAAAGAAGAAAATGCGGAACCTGCGGAACCTGCAGAAGCTGACGATGATGGTGATGATGATGAAGAAGAAGAGGGAAAAGAAAAATTTGTTGATTCCGAAGGTGTTTTGGCCGCAGATGACGACGTTGAGAAAGACGATTAGAAATTATGAATAAAAATTCAAAACGAAAACCGACAAATAAATTAAAAGCAAATTAAGTTTGTTCGTTGTCTATTGTATTTATAAAAAAATCATGTAATAACCTGGTATGTATACCCAACGTCTTTAGTTTTTATTACGTATTTTAGATCAAATAACCTACACATTATATAATGTATAACCAACCATTCACATTTTAACATCAAGTAAACAAAAATTTTTTTTTTTAAATTTCTGTTTTCTAAACCGTTTTAATCAGATGTGTCAAAACTGCATGATCTATTTAGCATAGAAAGAAAACTAGCACCTGATACTAGGAATAGGACGATCCTGACGAATAACCCGGTGTGGGGGCATACGAAGCAGCCGTTTGGCGTTTGCAATGCCGAAACGTAAACAGCCGTTCGCACACGCAAAATATTGAAATATTGAGAGCGACAAGCCACGAGGGGAGGAAAAGAAAAGCAAAATCTAAAATAGAGGCACAGAAGATAAATTGGCACAACCATCACAGTTGAAAAGTGTTGAAAGACCTTGATGGTTATAATTATACGGGGACAACAATAGACATGGGGAATTACGTCGGGGACGTCAAATAGGAAGCTTACATTATTGCAATTTAGACGGTTGATTTAATGGTTTAATTTGGTTTGCCGTAACAGAAGAAAATTTTTTCTTGAAATGATAAATAGTATTTAAAGCTTGAAGTTTGCTGATGAATTTGATTTGATGTTCTCTTCTATTTGATTCTACATTCTTTCCTTTTATCTTTTCTAATTGTATTATACAAAAATCAGAAAAAAAAACTTAATACAATATGCCTGATTGGTCTCAATTCCCAGATCCAGATACCATTCTTTTAACTGATGAAAACGTTCCAGATGCATTTAAAATCTGTGTTCTTCAAGGTGTTGCTGATGCTGAAGCATCATTCAGTGGTGGTATAGGTACCAGAATTGGTTCTATTTTTGTCATTGGTATAGTTTCAACTTTTGTTACCATGTTTCCATTACTTGCACAAAAATTTAACTGGAAATTATCCGTTTGGTTTTATTTATTTGCTAAATTCTTTGGAGCGGGTGTTATTTTAGCTACTGCTTTTGTTCATTTAATGGATCCAGCTTATGGTGAAATTGGTGGTGATTCTTGTGTTGGTGGTTGGGGTAACTGGGCTATTTATGCTTGGGTTCCAGCTCTTGTCTTAGCATCTATTTTCGGTATTTTCTTAACTGAACTTTTCTCTGAAGTTTACGTTGAACATAAATATGGTATTTCAACTGAAGAACCAGATATTCAAAAAATGTTAACTGAAAGAAACCCACAACCAACTTTAGTTGATGAAATGGTTGATAATGAAGCTGCTGTTGCTGATGATGACGGTGAATCTCTTACAAACAAAGAAAGTGTTGATGTTGATGAAAGAAGTGTTGCTTCTTCCGCATCTTTTAAGTTTCAACAACAATTTGCTGCTTTCTTAATTTTAGAATTCGGTGTTATCTTCCATTCTGTTATTATTGGTTTGAATTTAGGTTCTTGTGATTTCGATGATTTCAAAATTTTATATATTGTCTTAGTCTTCCATCAATCTTTTGAAGGTTTAGGTATTGGTGCTAGATTATCCGCAATTCCATGGCCAGATTCTAAGCCAGGATATATTAGATATTTATTATGTCTTGCTTATGGTCTTGTTACTCCTGTTTCTATTGCAATTGGTATTGGTGTCAGAACCACTTATGTTGGTGATGGTTACGCTGCTAACGTTGTTTCTGGTGTTTTAGATGCTTTATCTGCTGGTATTTTAATTTACACTGCTTTAGTTGAATTTATCGCAAGAGATTTTATTTTTAACCAAGAAATCAAGAAAGATATTAAACAATTACTTTACAGTATTTGGTGTTTAGCTTGGGGAACTGGTATTATGGCTTTACTTGGTAAGTGGGCTTAAGCGTTGGTGTTCACTCAAAAATTTTCTAGTTTCTATTTTTATAGTCGATCGCTTAATATAATTTTAATATAATGTAATCTAATTTTCATAAAAAAAAAAACAAAAAAAAAACTGGGTTAATTCCATTAATTAACTATTATTCACAAATTCTATACCCAAACAACTTAACCTATTGTAAATAATTTAACTTTATCAACTTTATAATCCTTCTTACCCATACAAACAAAATAACATTCTTTAGACTCCATTCGACAAGCCTTTGGTTTGAACCTTTTAACTACTTTAAACACTGTTAATAATCTTTTTTCTAACAATACATCTTCTTCACCAGTGAAGAATTTCATAACCAACGAACCACCCTTTTTCAATAAATCTACAGCTGTAATTAAGGCAGCATCACATAAATCCATTGACATCATATGATCTTTAAATGCTAAACCAGTGGTATTTGCCATCCTATAATATGGATCGTTAGTAGTGTGACTCGAAAATCCGGAGGTTCTAAGAAAAGGTACATACATATCACTTAAAATAACATCAACTGGGTATAAGGTCTTCAAATAATCATCTTCATTATTAATATTCGCTTTTTTTTCTAATAATTCATTTACTTGTAACTCTTTTTCAATAATTGAATTATTTACTTCAACTGATTCAATCACTTTCCCACTTTTTGATATAATTTCAACTTCTTCAAAGATTTTTTCCTTTTTCTCTAATTGTGATAATTTAAAAAAATCTTTAATATGTTGATGTGTACCTTTACTCAATATATTACCTTGAATTGAAGATGCACCAGTTGGTGGTTGATAAGGTAAAATATCCACACCTAATATTCTAGAACCATGTGGGCATCTATCTAGTGCAACTTGATTCCATGCGCCAGGTGCAGCACCCAAATCAAGAACATTCACAGCTTTTCCATGATTATTATTTCTAGAAATAGACGTTGGTTTACCATTTTGTCTAGCTTTACCAAAAATATTAAATTTTTCATCAATTTGCAATAACTTAAAAGCCGCTCGAGATTTTAAATTTTCTGCTTTGGCTCTCCTCGTAAAATAATCATTATTTTGTCTATTTAACCAACGATTTGATGATGCTGTTTTGAATAGTATCGAAGAAGTAGAGAAATAACGTGTGGAAATTGGAATTGACTGAAGAAATTGCATGATTGGCATATATATTATAATGAAATGAAAAAAAAAACCGATACCAAAAGTGATTATTTAAGAAACCATAGGTTTACTTTAATTTTCAGTATACAAAGTCTATATTTACATTATTATCCGAATAAGCAAGATATGTTTAGCGATGTGACAGATTCATGTTCTATAATCAAGCCGCGACAAGCCCTCACACATCACGTGCGTATAAAGAGGGCTGCAGCCTTTTTTTTTGTTGTATTCTACACTGAGAGGGGCGCGAACTTCCAAGTTGAAAATTTTCAAATCCTGCGGCCAGAGGAGAAGAAAAATTCACTTGGAGGTCCTCTCTGGAGACCTACCCTCTCGTCTTCATGTGTGGGTTTCTTTTGGAATTTTTCCTGGAAGTATCGTCGATCAAACCATTCAAAGGTATTACCTATTCTAGGGAGACAATCACTTAACAATGTCCAAAGTTAACGCTACTCAAGTTAGAGAAAACGTCAAGGAACTTTTAAAGTATTCCACTGAAACCAAGAAGAGAAACTTCTTAGAAACCGTCGAATTACAAGTCGGTTTAAAGAACTATGACCCACAAAGAGATAAGCGTTTCTCTGGTACCTTAAGACTTCCTCAAGTTCCAAGACCAAACATGACTATCTGTATTTTTGGTGATGCTTTTGATGTCGATAGAGCTAAGGGTTTAGGTTGTGATGCTATGTCCGTTGATGACTTAAAGAAATTAAACAAGAACAAGAAGTTAATTAAGAAATTAGCAAAGAAGTACAATGCTTTCATTGCTTCTGAAGCTTTAATTAAACAAGTTCCAAGACTTTTAGGTCCTCAATTATCCAAGGCTGGTAAGTTCCCAACTCCAGTTTCCCACTCTGATGATTTATACCAAAAGGTTAACGACCAAAAGTCTACTATTAAGTTCCAATTAAAGAAGGTCTTATGTTTAGCTGTTGCTGTTGGTCACGTTGAAATGGAAGAAGATGCTTTAGTTTCTCAAATTATGATGTCCATTAACTTCTTAGTTTCTTTATTAAAGAAGAACTGGCAAAACGTTGGTTCCTTAGTCATTAAATCTTCTATGGGTCCAGCTTTCAGATTATACTAAGTTTTCTTACGTGGTTACTAATTTTATATTTGTTTATACAGTATATTTGTAATTAATTGTGATCTTTATCTATCGTCGTTTTCAACTTTATTTAGTTTTTTTCGCTATAGTAAAAATTGATATAATTTTCGTTCTGTTAATCTTAATCGTAACCGATCTCCCTTTATGTATAAATTTAGTCTGGTCACATATTAATCAATGTCAAACGCAGTTATAAGCTTAGATTCCGATGATGAAGAACTTAATGTTATTAATGCAACTCAATCAATAAATAAAGAAACAATTGTGGAAGTATTATCAGATGAAACAGTTTTATCCGATGACGAAGTTATATCTGAAACATCGTCTACGTCTTGGACTACAAAGAACATAGTAAATCCAATTAAACCAAAAGAAGATATTGAATTAACACCACAACAGTTGATGCGTCAAAAATTAGCAGAAGCCGCTGAGAGGAGATTAAAAAGAAGTATTGATGAAGATGTTGAAATACCCATACTACCTTCTAAAGTTCCGAGAATTACCAAAAATCACACCAATGAACCGTCAATTAAAACGAAATTGATGAATACTTCAGTTAATGATACAAGCTCAAGGATCAGATTGATTGCTAACCCAACTTACTGCTCTGAATTTGCAGTCGATGCAGATAAGGATACAGTTTCATTATCTGATCTTGTCGGTTCAAAAGATTTGATGAAAACATATCAGTTTAATATGCTGATTGATTTTGATTATTTATCAAAATTTGTTACTTCAAAAGATTGTCAATTTGTATTAATCAATAAATGTGATGATGATCATCTTCATATTCAAGATGATTCTTGGGAAAAATACAAAGTTCAAACAATAGATATATCCAACAAATTACCAAAATTTGGAACTCATCATACAAAAATGATGGTTAATTTTTTTAGGGATGAATCATGCCAAATTGTAGTGCATACAATGAATATGACGCAGGCTGATCATATAATTCAAACACAAATGTGTTGGATATCTCCACAATTATTTAAGCATAAAGATCCAAACAACTACTTAGATTTTAATGAATCAAATATTTCAATAAAAAAAGATACAGGAACTGTGTTCAAAAGAGATTTTATTGCATATTTAATGACTTATGAAAACAATGATATTAATAGATTAATTGATCAAGTTGCTAAATACGACTTTAGTTCCATCGATGTTGTATTTGTTGCATCATCTCCTGGTCATTATCAGTATGAACAATGGGAAAAATTAATAAAACCAAATTCAAAACCAATGTTTGGGTATGGCAGATTATGGCAAGTAATTAAAATGTTAGATTTACAAAGTTTAAGTGGGAAGTTTATAGGTCAATGTTCAACAATCGCTGGACCTTGTGATAATTGGAAAAGAAATACTTTTATATATTTGTTAACTTCATGTGTTGAAAAGGGATATCCAATGATCAAAAAGGCAGATTATGAATATAAAACTGGTAAGAATAAAGTAGAACCTATTCTTATATGGCCTACAGTTAAAGAAATTTTAAGATCTAAAGCAGGTCCAATGTCCGGCATAGCACTGCATTTGACATCAAAGGGAAAATGGCCAGCATATGAACGCCAATTTGAGGATATCAAGAGGTACTTTTGTAAATGGTCTTCATTTACCGATAATCCAAAATTATCCAAGGCTGGAAGATCGAATTTATCAGCACATGCTAAAACTTATACTGTTACTGAAGATAATTTTAAAACATTGAAGTGGTTTTTAATGACATCTGCAAATATTTCACATCAAGCATGGGGGAAATTCAAAAAGTATAATTTAATAGAGTATGATATTTCTTCATTTGAAGCTGGCATTTTTGTTGCACCTGAATTATTAAAAGTTTCAGGTAATACAAGCAACGAAAAGCAAATATTGATCCCTTGTTATGGTACAGATAGTGCAGATTATGTTAATTTATTAAGTGATAGTAAAATTAAAATTGGACTAAGATTACCTTATGATACACCATTGAGCAAATATTCAAATGATGATATCGCATGGTCTCAGCCTGATTCAGATAAATACTTTCGTTAGTTTATTAAAATTCTAGTTATATAAATATATAGAAAGTTGGATAGAAATGCTCTAGCAAAATTCATAAAATTGTTTAATATTTGGCTGTCTTAGCGGTTGTAGTTGATGAAGTAACACAACTATTACAACAAGCCATGCACAAACCACAAAACAAAACTTTCCAATTTGGCAGATCTAAAACGTCTAATAAATTACTAGAACAAATGTATTCATGACAATCACTTTGTTCTCTTTGATAAGCACGATTTTCTTGTTCTGCTTTAACCTGCCTAATCTTTTCTTCTTTTGAAACAAATGCTTTTGGCTGTTTGACTGTTTGTGGTTGTTCCGTTTTCACATCGACATTTTCAACTTTTTCGTCATTCTCTGAAGTTTCGTTAATCTCTTTGGATTCTTGATTGGCCAAATCCTGGTTTGATTTTTCAGGCTCCGATTTAGTTATTTCAGATTTGAGGTTATTATTGGTATGTGATGAAACGATTTTTGTTGTTGGTGTCGTTTTATATGATTGTGCATCAATAAATGCTGATCTAGCATCAGTAAATTGCGACGAACCGGTCGTACTAAACGAAGAAACTGAATCTGATCTTGTAACAGCCATGTTTATTTTATGTCAAGTTTTCACAATTTACTGAATATCTTCTGAACAAGTTGCTATATTTATACCTATCTTAAAAAATGAATGATTTTAAGCCCCAACAAACTTATCCAGCTTGACAAATCGTGTATTTACACACCAGAAAAAAATATCAAGATGAAACAATATCAAAATACTACTCAAAACGTCTGAAAATCTTTTTCCCAGAATTGAACGATGAATCTGAAAGAAAAATATAAAACAACAAAAAACACAATATCAATCCGATTCTCGCCATGCGCCTTGCCACGTCCCAGTTGCGTTCATGTGACGTATGATCACTTGGCAAAAAACTGCCCCAGATTGTTTTTCATTTGCTCTCATTCCGATTCACATAATATCCATATATACAGCTGACTAGTGATTCTCCACAGCCACCTTTAAACTAGATCTCTAGTTCTTCCTCTTCCTTACCACAAGAATCATCTAGTCAGTATCTGAACTGTGCTGATTTACCGTTTTGGGCAAAAAATGGAATTTCGCATTTTTCGATTTGTTTTTCCCAAGAAAGAAAAATTTTAATTTTTCCATGTTTTTTATTTTTAATTTTTAATTTTTTTTAGATTTTATATGTCTTACTACTTTCTCCGATTTAAAGAGCAACAGATAGAAACAAATATATTATGCCTCCTAAATCTGTTGAAACTAGAAAATGGAAACCTCCTAAGGGTCCAAAAAACACCCCTCACAAGAACAAAAATACCATAGGTCTTGGTAGAACTATCAAAAATGCTAAAGCTATGCAGAATCAAGTTTATTATTTACCCGATGGTCAAATGAGATTTACAACCGATAAACATGAAGCAGATTGGGTTAAATTGAGATCAGTTACTCAAGAAAATGCATTAGATGAATTTTTAAATACTGCACAATTGGCAGATACCGATTTTACTGCTGAAAAACATGCAAGTGTGAAGATTATTAGGATTAATAATCAAGCTGTTGATACTGGTAGTTATAATCCATATCTTTTAACATCTGAAGAAGAAGCTAAGAAATTTAAAGTTCAAAAAGAACATATCAAAGATTTAATTGTTCCAAGAAGACCTAAATGGGATTCCGAAACTACTAAGTTTGAATTAGAAAGAATGGAAAGTGATGCATTTTTAGATTGGAGAAGAAATTTAGCAATTTTACAAGAGGATCATGATTTATTATTAACTCCTTTTGAAAGAAATATTATGGTTTGGAAACAATTATGGAGAGTTGTTGAAAGATCAGATTTAGTTGTTCAAATTGTTGATGCTAGAAATCCTTTATTATTTAGATCAAGAGATTTAGAAAAATATGTTAAAGAATTAAACCCATTGAAGAGAAATTTATTATTAGTCAATAAAGCAGATTTATTAACTTATCAACAAAGATTAACATGGGCAATTTATTTCAAAGAACACGGTATTAAATATACTTTCTTCAGTGCTGCAAAGGCGAATGAAATTTTAGAAAAACAAAAAGAGGAAGAAGAAGCTTTGAAAAGATATGCTGAAGAACACGATGGTGAATTACCGCCTGTGTATAACCCAAACAGTAAAATACAGGACACTGATGAAAATGAAGAAGACGATGAATATGATGACGATTTAGATGATATAGATTTATCTGATTTTACAGAAGAACAAAAGGAGGAATTTTTAAAACTTCAGAGGGAACTTGAAGAATTAGAAGATCAAATGGACGAATTTGATTTAGAAGATGAAATTGATAATGAAGAAAAAGAGGAAGAAGAAAAAGAGGAAGAAGAAAAAGAGGAAGAAGAAAAAGAAGAAGAAGAAGAAGAAGAAGAAGAAGAAGAAGAAAATTATTTTGACGAAGAAGAAGAACCACAAGATGAAAATATCAGAGAAATGACACGTATCATTACAGTTGAAGAATTAGAAGAATTATTTTTAAGGGTTGCACCAGAACCATTAACAGAACCACCTGAAGGACAACCAAAGAGACTTCAAATTGGTTTAGTTGGTTATCCAAATGTTGGTAAATCTTCAACAATTAATGCATTAGTTGGATCGAAAAAAGTTTCAGTTTCTTCAACTCCTGGTAAGACAAAACATTTTCAAACCATTTTATTATCTGATAAAGTTATATTATGTGATTGTCCTGGTTTAGTTTTCCCTAATTTTGCTTATACTAATGGTGAATTAGTTTGTAATGGTGTTTTACCAATTGATCAATTAAGAGAATATACAGGTCCATGTCAACTTGTATGTAGAAGAATCCCAAAATATTTTATTGAAGCAGTTTATGGTATAACTATTCCAACTTTATCAGCGACTGAAGGTGGTTCAGGTGTTCCAACATCACAAGAATTATTAACTGCGTATGCAAGAGCTAGAGGTTATATGACTCAAGGTTTTGGTTCTGCTGATGAAAGTAGAGCTGCAAGATATGTTTTAAAAGATTTAGTTAATGGTAAATTATTATATGTTCAACCACCCCCACATGAAGATGGATCTGCTGCAACTGAAGAAGAAAGTCATGAGTTTAATAAAGAACTATATAACATTTCATATTTACCTGAACAAAGGCGGAATCAGCTAATTGATGCTATTAAAGCTAAAGGTTTATCAGTTAAAACATTTGATTTAGCTAAAGATTTAGATAAATTAACATTCTCAGGTCATTTATCTGTTGATGATGAAAATAAATCTTATCGTTCAAGAACTTATGGTGGTAAACAAGCAGCTTTATATAGTGCAGCTAATGAATTAGATGATGAATTTTTCCATATGAGTGGTGTTCAAGGTAAAGTTAAAGGTCCATTTTATCAATCTAAAGCTCTTCCAAGTAAGAATAAAAAACATAATAAAGCTAATAAGAAGAAGAATAAAAAATAATCAATTCATAAGAATAATTTGTTTACAATCTATATAAAGGGTCTTAAATATTATACATAAATTTATCATTGGCAAAATTTAATACTTTTTTTTTTTAAAATGCTTCATCACCTAATTCTAAAGTTAATTGATGAATTTCCCTTTCTATATCTTCAAGGTTTGAATCTAATGTTTTCAAATCATCAAATCTTCTTTGCTTTTTAAATTGTTGATACATATTTTCAACTAAAAATTTTTGTTCATTAAGAACCATTAATTTTTCACGTTTTTCTCTAATATCACGTTTTGATAATTGTGGTTTATCATTTATTAAATTTTGTAAAATTTCACGTTCACGTATTAATTTTTCTTCTTGAGCTTTCCTTAATATTGGTAGTTTTGATTGAACATAATTTACAATTACTAGTTTTAAAGTTTTCATCATTTTAAATTCATCATTTAACATTATTGAATTTTTTTCAATATCATCAATTTGTTTAATTAGTTTATCTAACTTTGTAAATAAATTGACAAAAATTAAATTTTGATTATCATCTTTAATAATTGAAATATTTTCACTTTCAATTTTATTATATATCAATTTCCAAAGTTTATAAATATTCATAAATTCACTTTGATTTAATTTTAATTTATCTAATTCAAAAACTCTTTTATTTAATACTCGATTTTTACAATCCAAACAAACTCTTAATCCAAATACATCATTTTTTAACCCATTTTCAATTTTATCATAGTCCACATTTGAATCCATCTTTTTATCAATTTTCATTAATTTATAAATAATTTCTAGAGGAACAACCATAGAACAACCTTTTTTAATATCTCCACAAACAACATTTCCACATATCCTACAATGATGTTTCCTTGTAAACCATCCAAAAGAACAATCACAAACAGAACAATTGGAAACAAGACCTGCAGGTTTCCAATCAACCAAATCTGTTTCTAATTTTTTTAAATTTAATTCAGTAATTTTCCCAGTTTTCATGATATTTATAATTATCCAATTATAAACTTTATCAAATCTTCTTTCAATTACTAAACTATGTAATGATTCTTTTTCAATTTTTAATTTTCTCAAATTTTTAAAATTAGAATTTAAATTAATAATACATCCATCATTTAATCCATTTTTCCATCCATCTGTAAAATTAAGACATTTAAGACAACATTTACACCATATTCCCGATTCTTTTGAATTTTCATTTATTATTTGAAGTTTTGAGTTTAATTTCATTCGTATATTACAATGTTGAGAACAATAAAGATTCCCACATTTCGAACAATTAATTTGGCCATGTTTAATACCGACTTTATAATTACATCGTTGATCTGAACATCGTGTACCATTTGTTGGTTTAATAAAATGATCACGTGGGAGTTTAAGTAAAGTTCGATTAGAAGTTGAATTAACAGTTGTTGTCGAAGATTTTCCAAGTGATGAATTTGAAGATATAGATGATGATGATGGTATTTTTTGATGTGTTTTTGTTGAATTATTAGATATTTGTAAATGCACGGAATCCACATGATTGTTTAACATAGTTAATGAATTTATTTGAATATTACATATTGGGCATATTAAATCTTTTTGTTCTTCAATATCTTTGTTTGATTTTTGTTTGGAAATTCCTAAAACCCTACCTTTCGACATCTTTTATTGATTGATCGTATAATTATATATGATTGATCAATTATGTCAGGGACATGATAATATAATCATGTATAATCATGTATTAATTGATATGAAAATGTTAGAGTGCGATTTCAAGTTTTCTATTTTAATGTATTTTTTTATTTATTTATTTTGCGATCATATTATTTATTCTATATAAGTAAAGTAAAGCATAAAAATTTACGAATTTTTTTTTACATAAAAGATATCAGATTAATTTAGATTTGGATTTGCGAGTTCTTCTTGAGTATAAGTTTCAATATGTGTTAAATTTAATTGTTTTCGTTTCCATTCAGGAATTAGTATTTCCCATAATGAAGGATTTGTACTTAATTCACGTTTATTAAAATCCAACATATTAGGTACATCAAATTCATTTATTAATTTATAACCTCTGAAATTTGGTATTTTTGAATTTTGAAAACTTTCTTCTCTTAATTGATCAAAATAAGGTTCAGTTAATGCTTGAATTGCAGAAATTCTTTTTGTGGGTGAATAGCAAAATATTTTTTCAAACATTTCACAGATTGAAATTTCTACATTAGGGAAAATTTTAAATAAAGGTATTGCTCGTATTGCGGGGAATTTATGATCCATATAATTTGGATTCAGAGATTTAATTTCTTCTTTTGATGGTGTACCTAATAATTTTATAATTTCAACCAGTTGATCAATTCCTGATTGACCAGGGAATAAAGGTTGCCCTAAAGTCATTTCTGCAATAACACAACCAGCTGACCATAAATCAATTTTTGTTGTATAATTTCTAGCACCGAAAATTAATTCAGGAGCTCTATAATATCTTGAACAAATATATGAAACATTTGGTTCAGTTGGTTTAAGTATTTTAGCTGAACCAAAATCGCAAAGTTTTAAAACACCTGATATTGGATCAATTAATAAATTTTGAGGTTTAATATCTCGATGACATATTCCTAATGAATGAATATAATTCAGTGATCTAAATAATTGATAAGAATATAATTTAATTGCTAATAAAGGCATTGATTTATGCTTTGAATAATACCAATGAGTTGCAGTATATAAAGTTTCAGGGACATATTCTAAAACAAGATTAAGGTATAATTCATCTTTTTCATTAGTTTTATAAAAATAAGCTATTAAATTAACAACATTTTTATGTTTAATCATTTTCATTGTTTCTAATTCTCTATTTTTAAATCTTTTATCTTGCAGGACAGATTTTATAGCTGCTTTTTTATTTTGTGGTTGAATATTAATCATATATACCCTTCCGAAAGAGCCATGACCGACCAAAGCTCTTTGCGTAAATGTTAGTTTATATGGATTTTCAGTTTGTGGATCAAATACTTCTTCTGTTGTGGCAGTAATATTATTACTATTGATAGTACTGGTTGTATGGGTAGTGTTTATGCTATTGACGCTTGCGACAGAGGCATTATCATTATGTGAAATTGTGTGATTCATTTGTTATGGTATCTTAGTGTTTGCAATTGTTTAATTTGATTTCAATTGAAGTTCCTTCTTGGATAGTAGCTTTGTACCGTTGGTTCCGAGTTAATGTTGTGATATGGTCAGCCACAGCCAACAGTACAAACCCCACGCAAAAAAGAAAGAGAGACAGCGAGAAAGAGAGACGGCAAGTGAGAAAAAAGAAGAGTGATTGATTCTTGCGCGGTGCAACGGAAACACTTATCGTTTTTTTACAGTATAGATAGACAGATAGATAGATAGATACACATACACCATCGGGAAGCGAACATCCCTTTTTTGAAAAAAAATTGAAGTCCCCGAATAATCGAAGAATTAAGTATGTAAAATTTGTCTCCATTTTTTTTTGATTTTTGCT
>JAKTWG010000099.1:0-24638 GCA_030560915.1 Pichia sp. NRRL Y-12824 | reverse complement strand
AGACATCAACCAACTGCACTAAATACTCATCGTCTACACTATCCCACGCTTCCACTTCATTCCAATACACCAGATCCTCCTCCCGTAATCCCACAAGTCCCATTCCATACACGATATCCCTCCGTAACTTCAAATCTTCTCTTAAAAAACTAACTACAGGATATGTAATGTCACCGTTCGTAAGATACTGGAAATACGAGTACCCTAATGTACTGATAAAACTATCATAATCGCCTCCCGAGTTCCCAATCACAATCTTTCTGGCGGAACAAGAAGAACGCAGTTCTCTGCCAACATGGCGTACAAACTCAATAAATCGCATTATCCCTAGAAGATGTTTACTCTTCCAGCAAAAAAGAAAAAAAAAAACTTCTTCGTATTCAATGTTATAAACACTACATGTCTATTTCATTTCATATCATCCAATTCCCACGAGAATTTTCCACGAAAAAAAAAAAATACCGTTCGTCGCGTATTTTTCCGATTTTCTCTTTTTCCACTTTTTCACTTTTTCCTTGCAACTAAAAATTAAACTAAGCTAACTTTCAAAGGTTAAATGGTCCCTGAAGTCTTCTTTTTTTTTTATTATTTAAAAGCTCTTACATTTTAATGCCCATCCCCTCTTCACACCATGCGTTTGAATAAAAAACTACACAAATGGGCTTTACTTTTATTCCCCACGCTTCTAGTCATATTCTTCATCTTCACGTACACCAAATCTTCCACCCCTGTTGATTTTATTGAACCTATCAATACTATTGAAAAAGAAGAATCTTTGTCCAAACTTCATTTCAATCCAATACCGGAATATTCTAAATTTTCAAAAGAAGAACTTATTGAAAAAAATTATAATCAATTAACCAATATCCTTACAGAAAAAATTAATGAACCTAAAGTTCCAAATCTCGTTTATTCTACTTCAGAATATCAATTAGCTAATGCGACATTAATGATATTAGCTAGAAATTCAGAATTAAAAGGAGTCCTTTATACAATTCAACAAATTGAGAAAACTTTTAATTCAAAATTTCATTATCCATACGTTTTTTTAAATGATGGTATCTTTAGTAGTAATTTTAAAGCAAGAATTGCTCAAGCAACACCCTCAAAACTTTATTTTGAAAAAATTGACCCTGAAATATGGAATCAACCTGATTGGATTGATGAATCAAAACAAAATCGTTTAATGAATGTACTAAAAAATAAAAATATTCAATATGCAAATAAAGTATCATATCATAATATGTGTAGATTTTATTCACTTAATTTTTTTAATCATCCAAGAATGAAACAATTTAAATATTATTGGAGATTCGAACCAAATACTGATTATTTTTGTGATGTTGATTATGATATTTTTAAATTTATGGAATCAAATAATAAAATTTATGGTTTTACAATTAGTTTATATGATGCTCAAGAAACTATTGAATCTTTATGGACTGAAACTTTAAATTTTCTTAATAAAAATAATAATTATAAATTAATTAATGATAATGCATCTATAAATTTTATTACTGAAAATTTACAAAATCCTGAAAAGACTAAATTTACAAATGGTTATTCAACTTGTCATTTTTGGTCAAATTTTGAAATTGCTGATATGGATTTTTATAGATCTGATCCATATATGAAATGGATTAATTATTTAGATTCTACAGGTGGTTTTTATTATGAGAGATGGGGGGATGCACCCGTTCATTCACTTGGTGTATCTTTATTCGCAAATAAATCTCAACTTCATTGGTTTAGAGATATAGGTTACAAACATCATCCTTATACAAATTGTCCAAATTCTGATAAATGTTCTGGTTGTGAACCAGGTGATTTTACTTATGGTCATTTAAAAGATCAAAATTGTTTAACTAATTGGTGGAATTATGAAATGGACCAAGATCAACGAAATATTTATTAAAGCATTTTTTAATTTACTAATGCCTATATTGTAACTTATTTTGTAAATTACTCCTAATTAATTCGAGACTTTAAGTCTGTTTAACGATGAGGCTACAAAATGGGCGAAGACGGTGAGACTTGGTGATGAAATGGAGCTATAAAAGAACTAATAGATTGCTAAGAAGAGGGTGTAGGCCTTCAGCAAATAGAGCAAATGAAGTATGTAGCGACTTTAATATATTTTACGTCTTTCACCCATTTTTACTTTTTTCCACCCATGCTTTCGAGCCATGTCGTCGATCTGACTCAACCAACATCATCTTCTATTTGCCATTCTTTTCTTACACTCCAAGAACTCAATAATTCTTCCTCTTTCTCTTTCTCTTCCCTTTTCTTTTTTCATCCATCATGCCTGCTGTTAACGTCGCTATCATTGGTGCTGGTGTTGTTGGTAAAGCCTTCCTTCAACAACTTGCCAACATCAAGTCTAAGAATATCACTTATAACTTAATTTTCCTTTCCACTTCAAAGAAAGCATTAATTAGTTCAGATTATTCACCATTAAACATCCCTGAATCAATTTCTCAACTTGCAGAATCTAATTCTTCTTCATTATCAATTACAGATTTAATTTCATACCTTTCAAAATCAAATTTACCTGTTATTTTAGTTGATAATACTTCTAATGAAAAATTAGCTGAATCTTATCCATTATTCGTTGAAAATGGTATTTCTGTAGCAACTCCAAATAAAAAAGCGTTTTCGGGTTCTTTTAAATTATGGAATGATATTTTTTCAAATGCTGGTAATTTAAATAAAGGTTTAGTTTATCATGAAGCATCTGTTGGTGCAGGTTTACCATTAATTAGTCCATTAAAAGAAATGGTTGAAACAGGTGATGAAATTGTTAAAATTGAAGGTATTTTTTCAGGTACTTTGTCATATATTTTTAATGAATTTTCAACAATTCAACCAAATTCAACTAAATTCAGTGAAATCGTTACAATTGCAAAACAATTAGGTTATACTGAACCTGATCCAAGAGATGATTTAAATGGTTTAGATGTTGCACGTAAAGTCACAATATTAGCAAGAATTTCAGGTTTACCAATTGAAAATTCTACTTCATTCCCAATTCATTCACTTATTCCAAAAGCTTTAGAATCTGTTGAATCTTCTAATGAATATATGGAAAAATTACCAAATTTTGATTCAGATATGGAAAATTTGAAAAATGAAGCTGCAAAGGAAAATAAAGTTTTAAGATTTATTGGTTCAATTGATGTTCCAAATAATAAAGTTTCAGTTGAAATTGCAAAATTCGATTTCTCTCATCCTTTTGCATCTTTAAAAGGTTCAGATAATGTTATCTCTATTAAATCAAACAGATATCCAAATCCTTTAATTATTCAAGGTGCAGGTGCAGGTGCTGATGTTACTGCAATGGGTGTTTTAGGTGATGTTATTAAAATCGCTCAAAGAATTGCTAAATAACTTTTTTTATATATATAAAACACTTACTAAATATACACTTTTCATAATTAACCAATTTCTTCATCATTTTCAAATGCTTTTATTGCTTCTCTAAAAACTTCTCTTAATTTATCCTCATTTGTACAAATTGAACGAAATTCAAGCATAACACTTTGTGAATCAAAATAAATTGCTTTACTTTTACCCAAATTATGTTGTTTACCAATATTTAAATTTAATCTTGAAATATGTGCATTATTTGGAGCCAAAAAGTAATCTCCATTATTTCTTAATTCAGCAATATATCCACCTGTTGAATGTATAAATTGTGCATATTTAAACATTGGCTTTCCCCAACTATAAACAACATCAAAAGCATCATCTTTAAAATAAGTAGCTGTTCGATTATCCAACATAAATGAACATTTTTGAAGTAAATATAAATGGAAATAATATTTTTCGTTGTTAAATATTCTTTCTAATCCTGCAAATTCAAAATCTATCCATGGATTAATACATAAAGATATTTCAATTGTTGAATGTAATGGATTTCTAATAGGTAATGTAAACAATTCATCCCATGGAATTTCCACTAATGATAATCCATAACGTTCACAATATTTACTCCAACCATTAATCAGATCTTCAATTAATTTAGATGTTGTATTTAGCCATTCGATTCTAAGATGAAAACAATGATCTGGATTATGAACAATATCATAATGAACTTTAATTAATTCTGGTTGCCAAGAATATCCACTTGGATCTAAATCACATAAAACTTCTTTACTTAATGTAATTGTCTCATGATGACGTTTAACATCATTATCTCCTTGCTTCTTTTCTTCAATTTCATTATTAACTTCAGTATTATTTGATTTCAAAGACTTTTCAGATTTCGTAGATTGAATTGAACTTCGATGACTTTTAATTCCTCCATTTTCTTCATTTGAAAATTCTGTAAATTTCTTATTAAGATAATAAAAATAATGACCATCTAAAAAGTGATGTTTTGCAACAACATGTAAAAATGCTTTTTCTTCCATTAATTTATTACCATAAATTACTGCTTCTTCTCTTGTTTCAATATCTTCAAAATTTTCAACAAGAAAATTAACTAAATCCATACCTAAAAAACAATATTTATAAAATTTTAAATGCCAATATCTATCAATTATAGGTATACCTTCCTCACTTTGTAAAATAGAAAATAATTTATGTAAATCAATATTTTTATTATATTGTTGAGGTTTAAAAATCGATGAATGCTGTGAATTGGGAGATAAAATCGAATGATTTGCCTTGTTACGTGAAGTTTTTATAACCTTTGATTCATGTTCTAAATAATCAAATAGATTTCCCGTATAAAAATAAATTTCAGGTGCAATTTCTAATCGTTTATTAATTTTTTTCTCTTCTTTTGTACGAAATCTAATCTTGTAAATATTCATAATCAATGATCTAATACCTTCCAGTCTTACTTCTTCCGTTGTTAAATTTTCATTATTCAAAGTAAAAGTGTTTTCAGGTATACTTGCAGGCAAGACAACAAATTTCATACGATGGTATTTTTGTTTATCAATGGAATCATCATATCCTGCTAATACTTGATCTAATTGATTCCAATTATAATTTCTAATATTGGCATTAGTAGAGCTTAAAATTTTAACTGGAGTATATAGTTCAGAATATCTTGTACGAATATTCTCAATATATTCTTTGTCACTTAATAAAGTCAACTGTTCATCTGTACTTGAAACCCTTTTGTAAACTTGAACATTAATCAATCGATTATAATCACAACAAATTCTATGTATTTCATTTCCTAAACTCAAATACACTCTAGATCCAATATAATTTAATTTATTCAAAAATCGAACTAACATCTTACTATCACCATTTGGTTTTCTATGTTTTTCAACCTTCTCAACTTTATCTCCAATACATATCTGAAATCCTAATGATAACCTTAAAGAGATCATATTTTTCATTAAAGTTTCACTCGTTTGATTTTCATTAACTATATCTTGATTTAATATAACATCATAAATTCTAAATGTATAATTTTGATTAAAATCAGATAATGTTGGGAAAATAGTGGTCATCGTAGGTAATGAGGCAGGAGATGATAATGATGACCATTTAACTGATTTTCTTTTAATATTTGGAGGGAAAACAAACCTCCATCTACCATATGAAAACATATTCAAATTATTTGATGGATTATTAATATTAGTCCAGTAACTATTGGAAATTGAATCTCTATCTTCCAGATATAGTTTGCGTACTGACGTTTTTAATGATTTCTTCTTTCTCGATTCCTCACGTTTCTCTGTCAACATAATTTGTTGATTACTTGATTTTTTTGCTAAACCATTATTATCAGTAACACTTTCAAAATTGGCTATACTTGATGTAGAGTTTTTTCCACTCAATGGTGTGCTAATTGATCTATATGATTCAGTATTATTTGATGAATCATTATTTAACGTTAAAGAGTCAATATTTTGTAAATCAGTGGTAGAACTATTAGAACTATTCGTTTCAGTTGTTGGAGATAATGGTTTTAATATTGGAGTATTGATCATCTTTTTAACAAAACTATATGCAGTTGAAGTTGGTGTTTTAACATCGGAATTTTTAGAAATCGATAACAATGATGAAAATGCAGAAACATTTGGTTTCGAAGTGGTTGTAACACCAAATGCATTACATGTTGCTGGTGATGATCTATTATTAACGACAAGCAGTTCTGCTGGTTTTAATCCATCATCATTACGATTACTCAAATCACTATTTTGGCGATTTGTAAAATTAATCGTTGACTGCTTGCTTAGATCAAAGTTTTTTTGTGAAACGATAGGTTTATTCACTTTCTTTTCTTTTTTTGTTGAAGGTCCTAAAAATGTTTTAAATACATCTCTATCATAGGCATTCATTGCATCAACTGCAGATCTATAATTTGAAATTTCCAAATCATTAATATTAACTCTTGATAATTCATTTTCCATAACACCCATCATTTGTAATTCGTAAATCTTACATTTTGGTAACCATTGATGAACAGCTTGGCTACTATCGGTCCAAAATGAAATATCTAACCAAGTTGGAATACAGTGTTTCAATCTGTTTTGATTGTCTAAATATCTAACCAATGGAACAATATGTAATGGTGCCTGACTTAAACATATAATATCAACTGTAGAATCAACTGTAGTCATCAGTTTACTCGTTCTAATCAACATATCATAGGACACATCAAATAACCCTGTACCTGGTGTAATTATGATAAAGTGATTTGTGGTTTGTCTTAAATAAGAATCTCTGAAGTCATCAGAAACTAAACTCATGCCCAGATTAATAGCTTCCAAAATTGATCCCTTTGCCGATGGCAAAATGCTACCTTCAATAACGTATTCTTGTGGATGATCAGTACTTATATTTTTATTCTTATGTAAATAAATATCCCTCTTAAAGTTAGCAAATTCTAATCTTAAAGTTGCCATAATTTCATTCCACAATAAAATATGAACTTGATCAACAACCACTCTATAATAATCAGTTTTGCTAGGCGGTGTCTCACCTTCGGAATATCGTATATTTTCACCTTCTAAATCAACACTACTAAATAAAATAATAGTGATTAAATGATGTGTTCCTAAATCTTTCCATTTCTGAAATGCCTTCGGGAAAAATGAATTCACCAGTTTATGAAACAATTGTTGTCCACTTTCTTCAAAATGCCACATTTCGGATGAAATTTGAATGAAAACAATCAATCTTGCAGAATCTGATCTAAACACAATTTTTGTATCTTTCCCGATATATGAAGAAAAAAATTTATGACCATTTTTATAAATTTTGTTAACAGTTAATCTGATTGAACTATTTATAAATGATAATTTTTCATTTCTATAAACGCATTTATCTACCAATAGACTTGATATATTCCACATATCACCTCTAGACAAATGAATATCTTTAAGATATATTTCTATAGTATCAGCTTGTACAGATTCCTTAGATCTCACACGTACCAATACCTGGCTTCTTGGCTTTAAATCCAGAGTACTGACAATAGGACCTGATAGAATAGATATTATATTATTTGCATCATTGTGTAAAAGGTTATCTGTAGTTGGACTTGTGCTATTCTCTTGATCTTCTCCGGAATTATTCAATTTATTAATTGAAGAAGTCATGTTTGAATTCATTGTGTTGTCATTTGTGTCATAATCGTTTTTATTTGTAGTTTTTTCTACTCCTCCAATTGTATTCAGGTTTGATAATGAGCCTGATTTGTCTTTAATAGGTTCTAAAAATTTAAAGAAAAATTTCTTCTTTGATCCATATATGCATTGCAGTTCACCTATATCTCCAGTTTTTGCACCGGGAACAAGCATTGGATCAACCAAGACTGTTTCGGGCGATGTTCTAGTTTCATGAAATTTGACAGTTAATGTTACAGGTTTGAAAATTGTTTGTTGATTAGTATTATCTTCGTTAACATTGAGCGTAGATGGTAATGTTTTATCTTTAAATGAGGTTGGTGATTTAGTCTGGTTATCGTGTTTTTTCCCAAATTTTAATAATAACAGGTTTTTATTCTTAGAATTGGTATTTTTATTGTCATTGTTTTTATCATTTGGTGTCGTTGCTTGTTTATTGCCTTTATTTGCAGTATCTTCACTACTTTTTCTTCCAACAACCAAAGTTGCTTCACTTGTTCGTTGACTAGACCTAGACCTCGAATTGTTGAAGTCTATGTTAATCCTTCTATTTTTCTGCATCGTTGCAATTGAATGCAGAGAAGTATCTGAGATTCAATGGAAAGTAAAAGAATACGAAATATTGGTAACTATGTGAATCTGGAATTTAGTGATATCATCATATGCTAACAGAACGAACGCATTTAAGTCGCACTTATGAAAATTTTGTTCAACTCATAAGATAATAGTAAAATTATTAGATTCGTTTTTATATAAAGCAGTATAAAAGATTAAAAAGGTAGATGATATTACATGGAAATATATCTATTATTATTGGTTTTATTTCTTAAAATATCTGAAAGTGATTTTTTAGCATTAAGGTTGGTAATTAAACCAGAAATTCTATTAACTGGTTCTTTATGAATATCAGACAAAACCAAGGATGTATTATCAATGACATCACTATCAATAAATGCTTTAGATTTTTCATCGTAATGTTGAGACGCCTTTAGTTCATTAGAAATTGATGTGATCGTATCGGCATGTGTATATAAATCTCTTTGTAAAGTGGAAACAACGGAATTCATAGCTACTTCATCCTTAACAACTTGCTCAGGATAAATTTGACTCTTGAGAATCAAAACTTCGGATTGAACAGTTCTGTCCACATCTTGTAAATTTTTGATTTTTTCTCTCAAAGAACGACGAGTTTTAATGTTTTCAAATAACAATGGTCTTTTGGAATTCAGATATAGCTTCTTGAAACTCATATCCTTTTTATTTAATTTATCTAGTGAATCTTGGTATTTAGAAAGATCTCTAAAATAAGAAAATAAGTTATTCTTCAATTCACTACTACTTTCATCCAATTGAGAATAGTGTCTAGCTAAATCACTAAAAACTTTAGCCTTTCTTTCAGCACCTTGCAGAATTGTTCCTATTTCAAAAAATCTCCAAAAGTTAGTAAAAGCTGAAGAATGTTCAAGGGTATGGAAAATTAGAGTGTCGTTAGATTGGTCAGAAATGTATTCATTCATTGAAACAATATTTTTATGAAGAACATCAAAATCAATAAAAACATCATAAATAATCTTTTTCATTTCCTTGCCCATTGCAGGTAACTTTGTGAAATCTTCAGGATATGTAACATTTCCACGGGCGTGCAGTAATGGAACACTCTTTGGAAGATAATGTTTACTAAAGTAGACTTCATCTTCTTCAAAATTTGATGTTTTTCCAATAATCATATTTTCAATATTAGTAGAAATAACAGTGTACTTTGGTTCAAAAAAATCCGATTTAGTAGTATATAAAGTTTTCGTTGAAGTTGATTGCTTTTGTAATAAGTCATTTGTATTAGATGACGATTTAGAATATTTATTATCGGTAGTAATTGTAGCATCGACCATATCTGGGAAGCATTGAACATTAGAGAAGACTAAATCTGTTTGAGTATCTGATTCAGTGTAATTAGTAGCATCTGATGTGTTTGCTAAAATAGTCTTACTAATAACTTCAGCTCCTGCAGTTTGCATTTCTTTCCTAGTATCAATGACGGTAACATTATTTTCAAGAATCTTTTCATCTTCTTCTTTATCTGATTCATCAGAAATTGATGGAGCATATTGCGATATCAATTTAGTTGATTTATGTTTGGTTGGTGGTTTGAGGGCTTCAATTTTTCCATCAGTCCCTAAAACTCCATCAATAATTTCCTTATCACTATCACCGGTATCAATTGATTTTTTGGTAGACTCGACGGATTCGGATTCAGCTTTTTCTGTTTCGGATTTTTTGGTTTCAGCTGTTTCGAATACACAAACTTCTTCTTGTTGTCCATCCGTGGCGTTTTCTTCATCTTTAACATCATCTCTTTGAGAAGCATCTAGTTGTTCATCTTTGTTGAATAATTCTACATGTTCTTCTGACTCTGCTTCAGTAGAGTCATCAATAATTTGAAAAGGTTCGACTTCTGATTCAGTGGCTGCATCTTCATCTGATTCTCTAGATTCAACGATTACTTCTTCTTGGTCAACTTCTGATTGAGGCTCAACAACTTCAAGATCAGTTTCAAAAACTTCCGTTTCCTTTTCCCCTTGCTTTTCTTCTTCTTTCTCCCCTTGCTTTTCTTCTACCTTTTCTTCTACCTTTTCTTCTACCTTTTCTTTTTCCTTTTCTTCTTCCTTTTCTTCTTCCTTTTCTTCTTCTTTTCCTTCTTTTCCTTCTTTTGATTCAGCTTCAGGTTCGACAACTGCTAATTCAGTTTCAGTTTCAACAACTTTAGCTTCAGGTAGAGATGAAGGTTTCATAACTTCTTCTAATTTACTAGTTTCAGCAACTTCTTTTTCTGCTTTGGGCTCATTTTCGGATCCAACGGCAGCTTCTAGTTCAAGTTCAGTGGTTTCAGTTTTGAGTTCTGCACCTTCTTTAGAATCGTTTTGTTGTTGAGTCTCAGTTTCTTTTTCTGGTGCCGATTCTTCCTTTTTATTCTTAACAATTTCTTCAGATTTAGTTTCAGCTTCAGGGTTTGTCTTTTTCTCTAACTCTTTCTTCTCTTGTTCTTCCTTTGCGGCTTTTGCTTCGTTGACCCTCAACTTTTCTTCCTGTTCTTTTATGCGTTTTTGTTCAAGTAGAATTTTAGCATCGATAGCTTCTCCATGTCGTTTTTCCAGATTTTCCATCTCATCAAAATGTTGATTCATTGAAACAAAAGCCTTTCTATCAGATTCTTCTTGCTTCTTGAATTTATCTCTGATTTCGTCATCTAATTTCATTTCTTTTGAAAGTTTTGCTAACTCTTCACGTCTTTGTTCAGTTGCTTTCTTCAAAGCATCGAGCATTTTTTTCCTCTCTTTTTCAGTTTCAATAAATATTCTATTTCTCTCTTCTTTGGCTTTAATTAACTGAGCTAATCTACCTTGACGTTCATTCTCCTTTTCTTCTGCAATTTTTACCTTTGCATCGTGCTTAGCTTTTTCTCTTTTTTCTTCCCACTCAGCAACCAACTTATCAATGTTTTCGTCAACAAAATCATATATTTTTGCTTGACCTTTAATAAAAGCTGCATAATCGTCGTTACCACCTTCAAAATTGACTAGTTTTTCAGCAACCAAATTTCTAAGTGCCTTCTCAGCAGATATTTGGGTGTCCAATTCAAAACTATATTCATCCATTTGTTCGTCTAATGGAAGAATTTTTTTTTCTTTTGAAGTGTCAGCTGGTTGATCTTTCAGGATGAAGGAATGTGTGGCAAACTCAGTTTTAGAAGTTTGCGATTTTAGTTCCGCCTTCTTAACAGGTGCAGCTTCAAAAACCGGTCTGTTGACAGGCTTTTCGTCTTTAACTTTTGTTGGCTTAAGGTCAAAGTTAGGCAGGGCTGCATGCTTTATAACAGATGGTTGATCAATTCGTTGAGTAGGTTCAGAAGCTAATGTTGATTCTGGTTCAAGTTTAAGAGATTGAATTTCGATCTCGGATTCTTCTTCAGATTCGTCTTCTTCAGATTCTTCTTCTTCAGATTCTTCTTCCTCGGATTCTTCTTCCTCGGATTCTTCTTCCTCCAACTCTTTATCTTCGAAATCTGACTCTAATTCTTCAATCCTTTGTTTATTTTCAAAACTTAAACCAGACTTAAATTTATTCGTGAAACTTTCAGGATTACCAAATAATGTAGCTCCAGAAGTATTAAATCCTCCAAACTCTGAGTTTGATGCGGGAGTTTCGACTTTTGGTACTGAGCTGCCAAACGAAAGGTTTGAAGGTTTATTCAGGCTAGAAAATGGACTAGAAGTATCAGTTGATTTGGATCCAAACAATCCCGGTGTTGTATTTTTGAAACTACCAAATGCAGATGGTGTAGAAACCGTCGGTTGTATCTTTTCTTTAATTTGTTTGGGTTCTGGTTTGCTGATATTACCAAATGGACTCTTTGTAGCTTCTATTGGTTTAGAATCAAGCATTGATGTTTTTTTAGTTCCAAGGTCACCAAATGGTGAAGATGATGTTCCAGAAGTGCCCAAACTACCAAATGCACTTGTCTTATTATTGAACTGACCAAATGGACCATTAGTACTTGCAGCAGGCTTAGAAAATCCACTAGAGCCAAAAGCATTGGAGGCAGTAGCAGTAGTTGTTGTAGATGGTCCTAAACTAGAAAATGATGATGCAGGACTAGATGCACCCATTTTGAAACCTCCTAAACTGGATCCAAAAGAGGATTTTCCAAAGGCACCTGAGGATTGTGAAGATGAACCAAAAGGTGTTGCTGCAGTCTGAGGTTTAGAAGATTCACCCATTTTGAAATTACCTATACTAGACCCAAATGAGGATTTTCCAAAGGCACCTGAGGATTGTGTAGATGAACCAAAAATTGATGCTGTTGATGTTGTGGCAGGTCCAGAAGCATTAGATTTGACAGGTTCACTACCCATCTTGAAACCACCTGCACTATTATTTGACGTAAAACCTGATTGTCCAAAACCACCTGTGGAAGATCCAAAAGGATTGGAAGGCATAGCTGTTTTTGTTGCTGCTGGTGTAGCTTGTGATGCGGATGCGTCTAAAATAGAAGATTCAGATTTGACTTGTTGAGTTTGAGCCTGAGGAGCAAATGGATTAGAGGATGATGAACCAAAGGGGTTTGCTTGAGATTGATTGGAGCCAAAGATCGAAGATGATGTGTTTGAAGCTGTTTGCTTTGATGTACCAAAGGTTAAGGAACCTAAATCTGGTATCGTTTTTGATGCCGGTTTTTGTTGAGCTGGTGTTGAAACAGGAGATACATTTTTGTCATTTCCTGATTCGACAATATTTCTTGCTGAGCTTCTAGCTTTTGTCAAATCCACTTTATTATTAAGAATATCATCCTTAACCCATATATTCCAAGTAACCAATTGACCTCTGTTTGTAAGTATTAAAATTCTTGGTAAAGGACCGGATTCTTCAACCCCTTTACATGGCTCTTTAACTTTAACTGTTGAATTTAAATCTAAAATCATACCTAATGGAGTATCATCATCACCAGAGTCATCATCCATTGGCATTGTTGCCCTATCAGAATCGTTCATTAGTTCAATTAATTTATTTGGCAAAAAAAAGTTAATATCAGTTGATTTTGAACCTGTTGAAATAAGTAATCTAGAATAATCACTTGACCAATTTTTCAAATTTGAAGTATAAAATGAGGAAATTCTTGGAACAACACCATAAGAAGTATATAACATTGTTGTAGTGTTAATTAAAATAGGGGAATAATCATTTTTGTTTAAATTAACAAAAAAAGTTGTATATTCAGGTTGTTCTTCAGCATCGATTGAATCACCTGCGACTGCAATTAAGGTTGAATCGTCAATTTGTTGAAAATAATAAATTTGATTATGATCACTAATTCTATGTAAAGTAAAGGAACCAATTGTGCTTTTTGAATCAACATTATAAAAATTCACATTCATATCATCTTTAAAACTGAAAACAATTAAATCATTAAACCAATTTACTGAAGATACGTTTTCTAAAATTAGAGATGATGAATTCTTTGATGAATTAATTAAAATTAAATTATCAGAATCTAATAAAGCTATTGATAGACTATTATCATTTGGTGATGGTATAAATCTCAATATTTTTTCACCAGTTGAAGCAGTATAGATCAGTTGTTCATTATAAGTACCATTTAATAGAATTGAAAGATCAATATTTGAAACTGACATTTGATCATCTTTTATAAAGATTAAATATAAGCATGATTCATTGGAGTTAATTCTAATTTGAGAAACATCATTAGAAATTTCAAAAGATTTGATAATCAGAGATTCAATATCTATTTCGGATTCTTCTTCAGATTCTAAAATTAGAGAAAGTTTTTCAATAGAGATTAATTTCAATTGATGATCTAAATATGCAAATATAATACCATTGGAATATGAAATTTCTATGTAATTAACCACATATTGATTCAAAATTGTGGTTAAAGAATCTTTGTTAATATTTGAAAAAAGGTCAATTGGGCGTTTAGCTTGAAATCCCAAATTCTAAATTAGAAAAAAAGTTTAAGAAATTTGAGTTAGTATTTAAATCCTTGAGCCAAGAGAAAGGAAAGTTAATACGTACGTCTAATTCTAAAGTTTCTACTTCTTCATATGACATTATAAAAAGATGACAAAATCAAAAGTCTTTAGTAGCTATTAAAAGCAGAAAAAATAGCAGGCTAATAAATCAAATTATTGCCAAAATTGAGTTTGTACATCAATTCAATGGTGTTTTTGATTTACATTACAAGGCCAAAAACGGAAGAGAGAGGCAAAAAAATATATTCTTTAAGTGCACGGGTGTATTAAAGTAAAAGAAAAATCGACGCGTCGTTTCAATTTTTTAATCTGTTATTTTTTATTTTATTTTTGGCGTGTTTAACATTATGGAAATTTTATCCTTAAACTGAGTACTTGTTTTTTAAAGTTATAAAAGGTGTATGAAAAGGAAGGGTGGAAAAGATGCAACTACATATATAAAACATGAAAACTGTAGTAAGCATATTATAGAAAGAACTTTTCTATACTAACAAAAAGTGTAATTTATAAGAAAGAAAAAAATGAATTAGAAATGAGCACAAAAAGTATAGTTAATAATAAATTACATGATAATTTGTGGAGTTTCAACATTATCTTTAATAGATTTGTGTGGTAAAACTTTACCACCATTAACGTAAACTTCATCTTTAACGGTAACATCTTCACCTAAAACGGTAACACCTTCTAATCTAGCCCATCTACCAACAGTTGAGTTCCAACCAACAATAGTTGATTTAACCATTGCATGATCTTTAATTTGAGAATTCTTTAAGATAGTAGATCTAACGATTCTGACACCATCACCAATGACGACGTTTGGACCAATAACGACATTTGGACCAATAGAACAACCCTTACCAATTTTTGCAGATGGGTCAATTAAGACATTACCACCAGTGATAAAATCTTCGTGAGAAAGTTTTGGATTGTTCTTTTTAGTTTGAGCAGCTAAATAAAGACACATACCAGTTAAAAAGTCTTTTGGTTGACCAACATCCATCCAGTAACCTTGTAAATCAAAAGAATATAATTTCTTTTGTTCAACTAAGATTGGGAAAGTTTCTTGTTCAATTGAAGTTGGTCTCATTTCAATTAAATCAATAACACTTGGGTTAATAACGTAAATACCGGCATTAATTCTGTTACCAACAAATTCAACAGGTTTTTCAACGAATCTGTCAATTCTGTTTGGAACATCTCTATCGTGAACAATAACACCATATTTAGATGGTTCATCAACCTTTGTTGCAACAATAGTTGCTTCACCATCATGAGCATTGTGGAATTCTAATAAATCTTTTAATGGATATTCACAAATAACATCAGAGTTAAGAACGAAAATTGGTGTATTATCTTTTTGTAAGATACTTGCGGCTAATTTAAGTGGACCAGCGGTACCTAATGGTTCTTCTTCAACAGAGAAAGTAATAGAAACACCGTATTCTTGTTCATATTTCTTTAAAGCACCAACCATAACTTCTGGTTTATAGTTAACAGCAAGAACAATATCAGTACAACCAGCATTTGCTAAAGCTTCGATTTGATGTAAAATCATTGGTCTGTTAGCAAACTCAACTAAAGGCTTTGGGTAAGATAAAGTTAATGGTCTTAATCTAGTACCATAACCACCAACAAGAATTAAACCTTTCATTTTTGTATGTTTTGTATGTTTTGTATGTTTTGTTTTGTTTTTTGGGAGTTGGTAAATTAGTCAAATAATCAAATAAACCAGTTATACGAATAAACGTAGTCAAAGAGAGAAAGGGGAAAGAAAGAAGAAAAGAAGAAAAGAGAAGAGAGGGGGAGGAGAAAAGAAAAAGAGAGAAGAAGCAAGAAAAGAGAAAGAAGAGAAGAAGAGAGGAAGAAAGAGAAAAGGAAAAGAAAGAGGAAACCAACAGAAGAAAAGGAAAAGACGAAGAAAAAGGAAGAGGAAAAAACAGAGCAACAAACAAACAGCCACGAAAAAAACAACAACGCCAATTTTCAACAACAGAACCGAAAAGAAAACGTGTCGTGTCGTGTCGTGTCGTGTCGTGTCGACGAAGGACAAGGGCACGGACGGACTGCCACCATTCCGACCACAAACACGACACGCCGTGTGGTCGGTCTTCCACAGACTGCAACACGACGCAACGTGCTGTTATTGTTACTCTGCGTGGTGTGTGTTGTGGTGTCGAACAATGGCCTCAGCAGTGCACAGCACGGCGTAATTTCATTTTATTGCGTGTTGTTTTCTCTTGTGTTATTATTAACTAATCATGTGTCTGTGTGTGCCCGACTCTGTCTGCATTCAGTACATACACACACACAAATACATATACACATCCAGAACACGATCGTGACACCTCCTAGTACTTTAGAAAGGCCACGACTTCCTGGTCAAAGGCCTCAGAGTTGTCCAGATACATGTTGTGGCCAGCGTTGCTAATAATAGTGAGCTTTTGACTCTTCTTGGCTGTGCTCTCGTCTATCTTTTCAAACTCTTTGATTGCTTGCATACCACATGCCTGGTACATAAAGTCATGTTCGCCATATACCCATAGCATCTCCTTACCAATTATTCTCTTCCCTTCATCACGGATCTTATCCAATATAGGCAGCTTACCTACAATCGTGGCATCAAATATTCTCATGATGCTTGTTTCTGAAAATGATGCTCTAATACAGCAACTATAAATATAATTTAAAAACAATTCAAGTTCTTTCTCGTCTTGAATATTCCCTGATCTTGTAAACTTATCTGCATTACGATTAATCAGAATACGTGGGCCAAATGGTCCTAACCATCTTAATACTGTAAAAATAGATAGTCTCATATTCCAAAAATTTCTAAATGTTTTACCTATTAATCCATATCGACCTAAAAAGCCATATTTTTCAACATAATTAGATATCGGAATTTTTAATTGACCTTTATTATCTTTATCTTTTACAATTTTCAAATATTCAGGATTACTAATTGCAAATGGTGATCTTTCAACACCTCCTGGACTAACCATAATAATTTTATTTACTCTTTCAGGATATTTTAATACATATGCCATACCAAAATATCCACCTAACGAATGTGATAATAAATCAAATTTTTCAATATTGTTTTCAATTCTCCATTTTTCTAAACTTTCAATATAAACTTCTTCAACTTCTTCAATTAATGCTTTATGATTCTTCATATAATCAATCAATTTATCCTTTTCAATAATAATATTAGCATTATGTTTTAAACTTGTAACTTTACCTTTACGAATTTCTTCTTCTTCTTCAGCACATGAACACCAATGTTTATCTTTACTTTTCTTACCATCTAAATGTCCACCACATTTTAAACATAATGAATATTTACCCCATTCAATTCCTTCTGTTTGAATTTCTAAATTTGATTTTGTATCAAAATCATGTTTAAATTCAACATTTGGACGTCCACTTAATCCAAACCCAATCATATCAAGTCCATGTAAACATAAATTTTTAGTATCATTACTTTTTTCAATAATTCCTTTAAAATTTTTATAAAACCATCCACTAGAAGCACCATAACCATGTAACATAACTAAATGTTTACAATCATTTGCTTCATAATTCCCTTTCTGAACACGAATTTCATTTAAGTACCATTGATTATTATCTGATAAATCAGCAACCTCAAGTTTTTTTAATAATGTCTTGACATTAAACGCTTTAATCACTTTATCTCTATCTTCAACCAATTCCTTTTGTTTATAAAATGGTAAAACATAACTTAAAAATTTATCCTGTGCAATATTATCTCCGTCATCATAATTGCACATTTCATGATACCATATTTCAAAAGATTTATTAAAATCTGCATTATATTTAACTTTTACTTTTTCATTGCTGGCATAAAATCGACGATTAGTTAAACTTTTTATCAATTGTCTTTTCCCCCTTGCAATAACAAACATTGCTTTAACTGACTAACTTAATAAAATTAAATTTTTTAAAAACTAAAAGATATATCGTTTTTGTTAATCCATAAAAACAGCAGATTTTTATCTCTTTTATGTTTTTCGGAGTATGAGTATGATTCCCCCGCTCTTTCGCTTTGACGGAAAAATCAACAATAATAAAATAATAAAATAGTCTCTATCATTAAAAGGATAATTATCTAATACAAAAAATTTATAAAAACTTTCTTTAATAACCTTCACCATTAAAATTAGTAAATCCACTTAATAGAAAAACTTTATAATAAGATTTTTTACTAATGTTATTACAAAATTCACAACTTGAAGTTGAAGATGCATCAACACAAGAACCTGCAAAATAATAATTATCAGCACCTGAACCATCAAACCCATGTTTGAAATAATCACATAAAATATCTTTCTGTAAATTTTCTATACTTCCAAATTGTTCAATAAACATATTTTTAACAAATGGATCTTTTGATAAGACAGAAATTGATTCAACACATTTATCAATTGGAATTAAAATAGTCGGAATTTGAATATATTTATCTAAAAAGAATAAAGCATTAGGAACTGCATCATCACCTAAATGAATTACTGGTATACCAACCCAATAATCAAATTTTGATTGACATTCATGTAATAATGAATACATTTTTTTATATAATTTTGGACATGTTTTTATTCTTTGAAATCCTTGACCAGTATCTGCCATTCTATAATTATTACCATCGAATAAATCAATATCTGCAATAAACCATAATTCGATTAAATCACGCATAACATGATTCCATAATCCTAATGCTTGTTTAACATAAAGAAATTGTTTTTCATGATTATGTGTTAGTCTTGAACCATTATATCCATATCTAATACCTAAAGAATATTTTTTATCATCACCAACATCAGTAAAAAAATTATCTAATTTATTTGACATATTTATAACAGGAATTCGATTTTTATTTGTATATGAATTAAAATCGCCAATTGAATATAAAATATTCCTAATTTGATCTTTATTTAAACCTTCTTTAGAATGATATTTATTTGCAAGTAATTCAATTGCTCTTTCTTTTTGCTTAATTAATCTATTAATTACATTTCTTGATTTATTTTCAGGTCTAATATCAGCGGTTGCATCAAGTAATAAAACATCATTGAATAAATTATTTAAAATATTATCTGAATTATCATTTGAATATTCTTGTAAATATCTTTCAATTGTTAAAATTGGTTTATACAAATCAAATTCCATATGTTCTTTAACTTGTTTTAATCTTGAATCCATAATAATATAACATAATTTACCATAAGTATCTCTCATTCTTTCTGGATTCATAATTTTATATCTTCTACCGATTTCGAAAACAGATTTATACCAATCTGCATTATCAACAAAATTTTTATTTTCAATTAATTTTTGTCCAACTTTCATATTTGAAGAAACTACTAAACCTGCTAAAATCGAACACATTTCCTTCAATTGAGTAATAATTCTTTTTGTTTTAGAAGTATATGAAATAATATCAACTTTGTCAGTATATTCAGAAACAGAAAGTGCAGCTTCTAGTAACTTTAATAATTGTCTTTCATCATAGCTTAATCTCATTGGTATAAACTTGATATTTTTCTTTATTTTTTTCAAAATATTAATATGTACATCAGATAGAGTAGGATCTGAGTTTTTCAATTCTTGATCGTTTTTATCTTCAGATTCTTCAACGGTATCATGATCATCATTCTTCTTATCATCATCCTCGGTTGCATCGAGCTTGACCAACTCATCGCAAGAGTGGTCTTTTCTCTTCCCACCTCTATGCGCCAACTGGAAACAAATCCTACAGAAGTCTTCGTCACATTCTTTGCAATGCAACTCTTTAGGCATCCGCTCACAATCTACGCAGGCGTCCTTGGATGCCAGATGGCCGTCGGGGACATCATCGACCTCCATGTCCAAACACGCCAAGTCCTGCAGGCCGTCGGCGCCGCTGTAGTTGGCCGAGTCCAAGAGATGCGCCAACGTGTGTTTCTCCATGGTGCCACGGTCTGTGTCACACCGGACCCCCGACTGCCACCGTCCAGTCCTGTTCTGCCCCAGTCCAGCCCCCTGCACACCCCCATGTACTCCACCCCGTCCCGGCCTCAACACCACTTACCCGGCCTCCGCGTCGCCAAAGCTTACTCTTATCACCCCTCCGTCCGCAGACGTTGCGCCAGCCAAACACTCCCACGGCATATACAGCCTACTCCGAGTCCGTGACGGCTCTGTTGGCCCCTGGCTGCACTACTGCCTCTACCCTGCTATGTTCTTCTCTCCGTCTCGGTGCGCTGCGCTGCGGTGTGGTGTGTGCAGTTCCTGCCTTCTGCTTGTCTTGGTAGATGGCAATGGCTTGGCAAAAAAAAAGAAATAAAAGAAAAAAAAAAGAAACGAAACGAAACGAAACTAACTGCCCCTAAAAAATTAAAACGGCCTTTGAAAAAAATTTTATCTTTTCTTTTTTTTTGCTTTTTTGGGAAGAAAAAATTTTTGATGTGCTTTATTGACTAATCAAACTTTTACACCTTGTAATAAGATCTATTGAGTAATTTTTCCACACAACAAAATTTTCAGTATTCTTATAAATTCCACTAATCTCCTTTTTTTCCCTTCTTTTTCTTTGTTCTTTATCTTTCTTGTCCTTTTCCCTTGCTGTATTTGTACTTTTCCTTTTGTTTCTTCTCTTCATACCCCCCTAATTGAATTCAATTATACTCAATTACACTCAATTAATCTCAATTAGTAACAATGTCTATGTTAATACGTGAAACAATGACCCCAATTAACGAACCTTTCAATAATGGTAATGATTCAAACAATGGTTCAAACTTAAATGCTAATTCTAATTCAATTTCAAATTCTTCTTCAAACTTAAATATGCCATCACCTCCTTTATCTCCTTATACTAGAAATGGTTATGATGAAACTGATAATATTCCAAATTTATTATTTCCAAGACCATCAAAACCTTTAACTAGTGATTTAAGATATTTAGAACTTTATACCACTCCAAAACCGTCAACTTTGAATTCAAGTCCCATTTCTAATAATTTAAAAATTATTACAAATTTAGCTGGAAACAATCAATCACAAACTAATGATCCTTTAACAAATTCAATTAACGAAAAAAATTTATTACAAGAACCTTTATCTGTTGTTGAAAAATCTAATACAAAAATACCTTTAGACTCTGGTTCAATTTTACATATTGATCCTTATCAACAATTAAATAAACCAGGATTTAAAAAATTTCAGTTAAGTTTCTTATCTGAATATCAATTTAAAATTTTAAATTCTACATCTTCATCAAATTCTTCAAATTCTTCAAATAACAATACAAGATATTTTTCAACTAGATCTGCTACTTGTCATTCTTATGATACAATTAAATCCAATTCAAATTATAATTCAAATTCTGATTCTGATATTGAAAAACCAAGAACTCGTCGTTTTGTTCGTCAAAATAAATTTGAATTAGAAACCGTTGTTAATAATGATGCTGTTATTTCAAGACCTTCAACTCCAGTCAAAAAGAGAAATTTAAATAATAATTCAACTCCTTCAACTCCAAAAAGACAACGTACTTCAACTCCAATTTCTTATAATTATGATTATAAAAAAATTGAAGATTTCTGTCCTTCACTTGATACTTTACCTGCAAGTAATAAATGTTTAAAAACTGATTGGAAAGGTCAATCGATGGATTTATCAACCGATCCTTTAGTTAATGAATTACATCCTGCAGAAGTTATTTTAGCATCAATTTTAAGATTACCTTGTGCTGTTTATTTAGATTCTAAGAGAAGAATATTTCAAGAAAAAGTTAAAAGAATGAAATATAATTTACCTTTTAGAAGAACTGATGCACAAAAATCTTGTAAGATTGATGTTAATAAAGCAAGTCGTTTATTTGCATCTTTTGAAAAAGTTGGTTGGTTTGATGAAAAACATTTCCAAAAATACATTTAAAAAAAAAATTCCCTTTACTATTATCTTTTTACTACATCAATCATATTTTACCCAATTAATTAATTATTTCAACTTTTTTTATGCTCATCATACCATTTATACATACATCAGATAGACATCACATTATAGAATTCGGATATTCTCACTAACTTTAATTTTTCAACAGGTTTGGCGCTTTCTAATACATCATTTCAAATATATTTGTCTCTGTTATTTTAAACATTGATCTTTTTTTTTATCATTTACTCAAAAAATAAACATGGACTTTCCTTCATTTTTAACTGTTTTTTTATTTTTTTTATTATTAACCCTTTTGCTTTTCAGTTCATTCACCCTATTTAGTTTACACTTACATTTTCAACTACATTTTTTACCCTTTTTTAACCTCATTTTGTTCCCTATTTGGCTTTTTATAAACTAATTTAATTATTACTGTTATTATGTTATGATAAGAGTATCAACGCTTTTTTTAAAAAAAACTCTTGATTATTAAAAAAAAATAAAGAAATCCTAAAATTAAAAAAAAATAAAATAAGCCTTTGCCGCTCCCAGGAATCGAACCTGGGTCTCATCGGCCACAACGATGCGTACTGACCACTATACTAGAACGGCTTATTTGCCTTTAAAAACCGCTTGGATTGATATGTTTAAACTAAACTTGTCACGTGAATTTACAATTATTGATTAATTGCAATTTAGAAATTTTGGTTGCTCCTTATGTTTGAAAAAACTAAAACATTTTTGACCAAAAAAATATATTGACACGTTACTTTTGATTACGTAAGAAATTCAGTTGTGCAAAGTAATCATGTCATCAAATAAAAATAAAAGACAACGAGTTTAAATCTAATAAACCATACAAAAAAGATAAGTAAACTTAAACCTCCTTGAATAGAGTGATGTGATAAGAAAACTCACCAAGAAAAGCACATTTATGATAGTTGCTTTACGATAACTAAAAATGGTAATATCCTTCTGTAATGTGTAATTTATATGAAGAAGCTAGCAAGGGAATTTGTTAGCAATGAAGTATACCCCTCACTTTCATATCATACAATTAGTCACTCAGTTTGTAACCGTCTATTTTATGTGAAATTCAAAACGGAAGTACATTTTTTTTCTTTAATTTATTTCACGTGACTATTTTTGATACACCTTTTATTAGTGAAAATTTCATTAGTATTGTTGTAGAGTTTTATATAGAGAAAAAGATTAGTAGGTGCGTGTTATCTAAATACTATTGTTAATCAAAAAATTCTAGAATAAATCGTGTGGCTTAACAACATTACAGTTTGCAAAATTTATCATGTTAAGTTTATTGTTGGAGAGAAAGGAACGATTGCTAGGTTAATAGCTTGGTTTACATTGCACATGGCTACTTTTTATAAAAATGGCTTTTTTGTCATCAAGAATAAAACATGCTAATACATGATTGGAGTAATATGGTGGAAAAAATTGAAACAAGTTGCCAAAGAAGCTCTTTGTTGGTTTATTACATATAAACCGTCTAACATTAATAAAAGAGAATACTCTTGGTAAGAAAGTCAATGGATTTAAAGCATTTTAAAAGAAATGTTTTTTTTTTGACAATGCATGTTGTTTTGTAGTTCCTTTATAATTCTAAATATTAATCATCGTAAAACGATGGATGAAATGAATATATGTTTTTGACAAGGTTATGTTTACGAAATCGGTACTTCCAATTAACTTTACTGATAGATTTGCTACCAAGAACTCCATTTCAAACACTTGAAAGATATTGAGTTTAAGTATAAAAAAGCATCCCCATTTATTGACGCAGAAAGTGTAAAAGACTGAAAACTTGCATTAGTTCTAAATATATTCAAGAACCCACCAGAAAAAGGTCTAGATAATTTAATTCAAAGAGGGAAATACTGCTTACTAGAAAGCTGGCTTCATTGCTTTGATATGTATCAGTCTTGGATAAGCAAAATTTCAAGCTGTCTATGTTGCTTCCAATGGAAGCACTCGGTTGAAAAAATTAACTTTGGTATATGTGATATTAAGTCGAGGTGTGTACTTCAAGTAAATACTAGGTTAATTGTTAAAAACATAAACCGTGATGGATTTACTTAGTTATCCAAACATTACCAACTCGTGCACAAAGATTAAACCACCTTGACTAGTCAAATCCATTCAACGATAATCAACAGCAGTTCAAAGTTAAAGATATCGATGTTGATGATGATGTGCTGTTGATAACGAAGTCATGTCTTGTATATAACCTTTATTTTTCACTAAGTATTACTGTCAGAATGGTGAATATTACAAATCCGTTAAGGTACGTCTAATAGCCTGAAGTACGTATAATTATTTCTATAAAATACAATCGTTCAAGCTACAAACAGCAACTATACTAGCTTTGTTCTTGGACCCCTGAAATACCGACACTTTTCCATCAATCACGCACAAAATTTGTTACTCAGTTTTTGTCGGAATAATATATTAAATAGCGAGCGCTCAATAGAGGAAGCACTTCATCCTCTAAAGAGATGGTATTGCCGATTCCGATTTGTGAATGAATAGTATGTATATACGT
>JAKTWG010000098.1:0-26118 GCA_030560915.1 Pichia sp. NRRL Y-12824 | reverse complement strand
GGGGGGGGGGGGGGGGGGGAGAAACATAATGATTAACCTATTTACAAACTTTATGGAAAAAAAATTCATTCTATACCTTACTTCCTATTCTTATCATTAGTCTTAAAACTTGCCTTGATGTTTCATATTTTTTTTCATAATATGGAATTTTCGTAATGGTGAGAGTTTCAGCGTATTTCCATTGCTATCCAAATGTGGTAATTTTAATCTGCTATCTTTTTTTTCTTTATTTTTTTATTTTTTTTAATTCTCTGATTATTATAAGAGCGTGAATCTCTTCAACTAAATTCCATTTGGAGTTATATCAATATTTGTTTTATTTGTGTATAAAACAGCGCAGGTAATGACAATAGCAACACATATTTGACATCCAAATGCAATAAATGATCTACCACACCATACATTAAATCGTTTATTAATATAACAATGAACATCAAAATTATACATACTTTGACGTTTCAACTTACCTAAATATTCAACAGTCTTTGTTTGATTTTCAGAATTGTCAATTTCATATTTATCAGAAAATGGATTATCTGAACATAGTGTAACTACATCTTCTTCATTTCTTTCTTTTATGCCAACTATTAACTCCCCGTTTTCATTACTGTTATTATTTATTGTTGTTGAAATTTGTTTACGATATGCATAAATTGCATATAATTTATATCCCCAAATGTAAAAGTAAAGTGGCGGAAACATTAATCCAATAAAAAAAAACTATAGTTAATTTGTTTGTTAGTATTCTCATCTTATAATAAAAAGTTAGACTAAATAACATACCTTGCAAAGTTTTGGTAATAAGGACCCTTGAATTTTACATGCTTTGCAAGCACATGTTTGTTCTGGAGCTTCTTCTTTTGATAAGATATTAAAATCAAATATATGATGATGTTTGAAAATAAACCGTGGTTGATCTGACATGATTAATGATTGATATAGAAGTGTTTGTCAAAAATATAAACATATTAATTTTGATTTTTTTTTTTACATATTCAGTTGAAAATAAATTTGATGTAACTAAAAACATGCAAATTGACTGTTTAAAATACTTTCTATCCGAGATTATATCAATAAAAATTCATGTTTCGCAAACACAACTTATTTCCTTTTTGGGCCATCACAATAGTTATCACCCACTGAAAAAAATGTTCACTGTCGACACAAACCAGTTTCAAACCGAAAACGTTGTTACAAAAGAGTTTTGTTATCTGTATTAATGCATATGTGTAGGTATTTAAAGTATATAATTTATTCATTAACTTATTTAATATATTTAGCTTTTTTTGCCTATTTTTTTTTTGTTTTATTTTCTGGATCTACCACTAAGACATTTTTCAAGATGTGCACTAAATCTACTACCTGCAATCTTCCGATCACAATTTGAACATTTAAAATACAAGTCTTGAGCGGTTCCTATAACTATTGAGTTAGCCTTTGCACCAAGTAATTTCCTATTATCGTTAAGTGCATTCACATAAATATCCTTCCCATTAAGTGTAAACTTAAACCTCCCAATATCTGGTTCTTCATATCGTACTACATTTTTATTATCTGTATTATCTATTGTTAAATCGATTTTATTATTATTATTAGTATTATTATTTTTTGAACAATTATTATCATCATTACTGTCATTATCGATGTCATTATCATTATCGCTATCATCAAGATTGATTGCTTTTTTATTACTAGAATTTCCACTTTTCGTACTATTCTTCTGTGTGAAATGTGGTGGATCATGGAAAATCGGTGTGTTTATTGTCCCGTAATTTTTACGTATTAATTTTTCATCAAATAATGATCGGGAGATAACGTTATGTATCATCTGTTCGAGTAGATCATCAAGCAGAACCCCACAAAATGTTGCATATGATAACGGTCCATCTGGAAAAGTCATATTGTGTCAATCCTTTGTATAAATTCTATCAAATAAATAAAACGAAAATCCAGATTAATTTTGGTAAAAAAAAGGGAAGGAACGGAAAGAAAAAAGAAAGTGAAAAGATAACCTAAATTCATCTCCACACGAAATGCCTGGCTTTAGTGCGCAAGTTTCTCTATTCTGCTGCAGATGACATGAAAAGAACAGGAATGGCAAGTGTTTTTCCTGCAACCTGTATTATTATCATAGAAAAGGGTAAACCGTTTTGATACAGTTTATAAATAAGATGTCTGTTTCACAGGAACTGCGTCGTCCTGTTTCTGTTTCCAATGCAGAACCATCATTAGAAAATAATGATTCTTCAAGATCAAATTTAAGCTCCTCAGATTCAATTTTTGGAGTTACACCAACGCCTACTCCATTATCTACCAGAGATTCCTCACCTTTACCACCATCATCATCTAGGGATGGCAATGATGTAGAATTTTCTGATGAATCTGATGATGAACTACAAGATTGGTCATTATTAAATAATTTTTCAAAAAAAGGTATGAAAGATCTTGAACCGTTGTTAACTGATTCAGATATCCATCAATTATCGGCATATGATCAAAATAAATTGAATAAGGCAAGAAATATGAGATTTAATGCATTATCTGTTAAAAGAGGATCGATTGTTAATTTGGAAAATTTGAAAACTTGTACCATTTTTGTTAATAAAAACAATCATAATGATTTATTTATGCTTCAACCTAAGGGAAAATTTTTAGAAACTATGGGGGTAATTGATAATCAAAATGTCTGTCATTTTGGATTTGAAGAAGTATTGTATTTAGTTGAAAGGGGTAGTTGTATGTTGAAATTTTGGGATTTTGATAATGATGAAAATAATCAAATTTATGAAAATATGCCACCATTAAGCTTGCAAGCTACATATTCAATTCTTATCAAAAATGACGAACAATTAAACCAATATCTAGTGTATTCTATTTTGAAACGTGATGGCTATATTATTACAAGAAATGAAGAGTTTGAAGGTACAGTATCTGAAAAGAAAAATCAAATTAGCAAATCTCCAGATGAATTGTTCAAAAATGTTCAAATGTCATGGTGGACTAAATTACTAGTGAACGTGTCTGAGTTTTTCAAAATTGGTTTCCCCTATAAATTTGCGTTTTCTTACTACAACATCTTCACATATTTACATTCGAAAGTGTTACAACAATCGATTCCAGTTTCGCAGTTACCTAAACTTTCTAATTCTAATGAATCAAACTTCATCAAGCATTATAAAATTTCATTCAATGTATGGAAACCATCACCTAATTTTAAAAAGAAAAATCCACCTGCCCCAGATTATCAGCTTACAATATTCAAAGCCGCAGAAAGAATACCCAAGTATGCAGAAATTAAATCATTATTAGAACGATCTAATTCAAATCCCGATACTTATAAACCAAAGCCAAAAGTAAAAGCAAAATTTAAGTATAAAAATAATGGAACAAACGAAGAAAAACAGCTGAAAGACAACAAGATGAATTCTCTCGAATCAAGTTGGGATTATGCTAAAGGGATAGATATGAATAGTTTAAAATACGATAAAAATAGAATTACATTGGCAGTTGTAGACAATGCAACAGTGAATTTCATAACACTCTCACACTGTAGTTTTGTTTCACAGGGACCTGTATGGAGAGATCATTGGGTGACATGGCGTCCACCAACACGCCAAAATAATAAAAAGGGTGGAAAACCACGTAATCCAAAAAAACTGACGATAAACAATGTCACATTACCAAATAACTTAATAAATGGAACATCAACAGAAGCAGTGACGGGAATGGAAAAATCTGGAAATGGCAACAGAGAAACCAGAAAGATTCCGACTTCAGCACATTTCTAAACTAGAAATTAGTCTTGTCATTGCTGACAAAGATTTTGCAAAAAACTCGTTGAAAATTTTGTGATTGTGAATTTTATAACAACGATTTTTTTTGAATTTACTTAAATAATTGTTATATTGCATTCATCTTTAAAATAACATCTACAGTTCTGTTATCACTAATTCGTTAATCCCCCTTTTTATAAAAATTTTAGCTCTTTTATAACAATCTAAAAACTATTTTATAGGTTAAAATCATTCAGTTTTAGGTCAAAGTAAAAATAAGTTTTATTCTGTAAATGAATTGAAACTTTTCAGTATAAAAAAAAAGTTAAGGCACTTTCGATAAAGCAGAAAAAATTAGCACCGGTTGGTTTCGATCCAACGACATCAGGGTTATGAGCCCTGCGCGCTTCCACTGCGCCACGGTGCTGATTAAAGTTTAAAAAGTGCGGTTTTTTACCATTGCAAAATTAAGCTTTTTTTTAAACCTTTTAGCGAATATGTGTATTTTTCAGCTTTGGACCTACAGTCAAGATGAACAAGACACATTCTACCGCGTGCTAAAATTTTGAAACTCTACAATTTTTAAAAAACAAAAAAAAACCTAGTTAGATCGCAGCTTTAACCCACATGTTTACAATAAGATTTAATTTCAAACAATTAAATAGCCATGACCCATGCATCCAAGTGCCCGTGTTAGATTTTTAAGTTTGAAGTATGATAGGCTATGTTGAAATCAGTTGCGCTTATAAAGTAGTGTATGTCTGTGCACAAGGAACTATAAGTCATATACATTTTGCAGTGGTCAATATACTTATGGCATGGGGCGCTATTAACGATGTCGTGATTTGGCTAACCATCACATATTTATTGTTTGTTTATGAAGATTAAAAAATAAATTCCGTTTTAATCATTTTCTACGTTACAACTTGGTTTTTATACTATTATAATGCAACGAGATATTTTATAAATATGGATTACATAAATAGCTTAGCTACAACTTTTTATAGATCAAATTCAAATCTGTTTCCTAAAGATTTAACTCCAAAACTTACTGCTGGTACTTATTATCTAAGGTGGAATAAATCTGCTCAAAGGATCGACACTGTCGGTGCTGATGTTGATATATATTTTGTTACTGGGGATCTCATGCTTGTCTCAGAGACTACTGAAGTTCGAGGTATTCACATTTCCACTTTGTTTGTCTTTTAAACTATTTAATGTCTACTGTTGGTGCCAATATTTTAGATAAGTTTGAAAGTGAAAATGCAATGGGGTTTGAGCTGTTGACCTTAATTAGAAACAGGTATTTCCAAATTTATTTGAGGAATTTATCAAACTTGGTTCATAGTGCTTGTGATGCAAAAGCCAAATCCCCTTCTGATGACAGTGCATCAGCTACTCTTAAAGCCTTATGCGATAAGTTTAACAATTCTCCTGAAATAAATCAATTAATGGGTTTATTATATTTGAAAATGCTTCATTCCCCTGCTGCAAAAGCCAAAGTCTTGGATTCTCCACATCTAAATACTTCCTTTCCTGCTATTGAAGAAGCTTTGGCTGAGTTTATCAAACTCTTGCTGACCGTTTCTATACTGCTAATAGCAATAGACCTAGAGATCCCCACAATGTTACATGTAAGATGCCAACAAAAAAGTCATTTTGCAAGAAAAAAGATTGCTCTAATGAAAGTTTCTCAATATAACTCTAGTGACACCTCAAAGTTTGATAGGGCATCCAATGTTTCATTTCCTTTTCCCAGTTTTTCATGGCCGTCTTTTATTCCAAGCTTGCGGAAGTACCAGTTTCTAGTTCATACATTCTTGATTCTTGGACAACCTAAATAGTTTCAAAGATAAAAGACATTTTGTTAATTTTACACCTTTCTCAGGTACTATTTCCAATATTGCTTCTAATTCATTGAATGTTCAAGATATTGTACTATTAAGTTTGCTCACCCTGCTACTCAATAGTTCTTCCGGATGTCTGAAACATTGGTTTATCGGCCATAAAATAGGTATCAATTCCAGCAAAAAAGTAATGATAATACGCTGAACATAGCGATTTCACCATGGAGAACAGTAGCTAAAGCTTGAACAAAACAACTTGGGGATATCCACGAAGAAACTATTTTTTCTATCCCATACAAATTTTGCTACAGTCTTTTTTTCCCTAATTCGTTTTTATTGATCAAAACATGAGATCGAACACAACTTTATAATGCAATTTTTTTCAATATTATTCCCCTGTTGCAAGTAGAATAAAAAACAGCTACTAACTTTGAAGAGAGGAAGAAATTCATATTTTTCAAAACAATGTTTTATTTAATCCTTTTTGAAAAAAAAGGAAATGAAACATGATTAAAGATAGAGCGAATTCTTTGTTTACCTTTTTTCCCTTTTTTGATACGCATGTTTTTGTTATGAGCTCTGATTGTTTCCCACGGAAAAAGTCTAGAATATACTCACAGTACTGCAAGCAATTTATATTGTTATACACCAAATGAATAATACGATAAACTCCAGTGAAACAAGAAACCAAATTGGTTTGAAAATGGTTCCACAAGTTCAAGATGTTCATGAAACCGAGTCCCCTTATGATTCAAATCATGAAATTGAAGAATTCTCTAGTTTTGATATATCTGAAGATGAAAAGGATAATGATATCGAGCATAGTAATTCTCTGAATGGTTTTGCAAACGAAAAACAATACTATAAAAGTGAAAGCGATGGGGAAAATGCTAGGAAACTCAATTCATGCATTGGTAATTCACATTTCGAAACCTCAAACCCGGAAATGGCTGTTATGTCAACCCCAAAGGTTTCAAGAATACAAAACATGAATTCCAGTACCAACTTTAAAAATTTTGTGTCCAATGATACAGAAATGAATACAAAAGCCTTTCAGGGGGATACAAAGCCGTCATCAAGAATGTCAAGCAATACGTTTGAGACACCCCAGACGGTTGATACTAGAACTTCTACAATGACTTCCAACACCCCGACAGACTATCACAAAATGATGAACAATGAATTAGTATTTGCATCTGCAACTGTTAAAAAACAACCTTTAATAAATAAAAAATTAAAATCATGCGATGAAAAACTGGTAACTAGATCACCACAACAACGGCTAAGTAGGCAAAGTGATTATGATACTTCTATTGACAAAGAATCAGATCATAACTTATCATTCACCCCATCTCCGATTGAAAATATGTTTGCAAATTTGTCTCTAAATGATAAAACTGCGAAAGATAATCAAACCGCCAACTTAATACCATCATCCAGTGAACTAATAGATCTTCAAAATCAACTAACTAATTGTAAAATTCAAATCAAGTTACAGAATGATTTGCTACGAGATAAATTATATTATTCCATAAATAATACTTCTAACAAGCAGGAATTATCTGAAGAAATTGAGAGACAGATCTTGAATAGTATTAACTCCAAAAAATATAAAATTCAATTGGACAACGTGACTAATGATTTTCAGACCCTGAAGCTAAAATATGCAAGTTTGTTACAAAAAAATGACGAAATGTCCAAAAATTTAGACATGCTACGGGAACAATACTCAGAGCAAGCGCATAATCAATATGAATGGCAAAATAAAGTAGACGAATTAATTTCTAAAATAAAAGGCACAGTTAATTTTGATTCGCCACAAAAAATAAATGATTTCACTGATATCTTAGGGGTCCTTGACAACTATGTTGAACATCTTTTAAAAGAGAATTTAAAGATAAACAATACTCTTCAGAGCTATTTTAAAAATATTGAAGATTCTAAACTTCAAACTAAGGACCTTTTACAAAATTTGGATAGTAACAACTATCAAAATGAATTACTTGAACACGAACTTAATTCAAAAATTTTATGCTTGGAAAAATCCAATTTTAATTTTCAATCCAAAATCTTTGACTATGAAAATATTTTGAAAAATGAGAAGTTAAAATTATCTAATCTAAAGTTAGAGTATGAAAAACTTGGACGTGAACTGAAAGTTTTTCAAGAAAAAGAAAGTAATGAAGCTAAAAGCGATGTTAGTTTAAAAAGACAAATAAAGCATTTAGAAGTTACTATCAATGATTTAACCAGGGAGAATCATCAGTTAAAAAATTCAAAGATGGATGAGCTACAAAGAATAGAAGTTTTACTTTCAAATTTTTCATCATATCACTCAGTTATCATGAATTTATTAATGAAAGTTATTGATCCTTCCTCTTCTGGTGATATTTTATCTGCATGTAACAAACTAAACAGCAATTCTGAATTTGGTGATATCCTTAAAGTACTCTCTGTTACGCAAAATTACGAGATTAAATCACTATCTACAATTTTGGATAATTATGAATCAATAATAAAAGAGAGAAGCACGCAGCCCGAGAGTCCAGAGAGGGTATCTGATTTAAAAAATCAAATAAGTGTTTTAAATAAGAAGATTCATGATTTAGAAAATATGAAAGGGAGTGAGACTTTTCATATACATGAACTTGAGGCACAGAACTTAAAGCTTAAAGAAATTGTAAATAGTAACAGGGAAGATATAAATGAACTGAAACGGTTAAGGCTGGATGATCTGAGTAATAAATGGAAAGCTGCAGAGGAGGCTCTCAGTCAAACCAAAAAAGGTGCCAAACTGAAGATATCTGAATTAGAAAAAGAGATTGAAATGTTAAAACTCAAATTGCATGACAATAACGCTATGTAAAATACGTGTATAATTAAAATGTAATAATTTGCTTTGCGAATTGGTTCCTTTTGATAAGTTTTTGGTTATCTTTACTAAACTTTTACTAAATTTTGTTGATTAAACAGGCTACATTCAATAAAGAATAGGTTCAATTACACATAACAGACAAATATGATGGTATTTATTCCATATCTTCATCACTTCCACTGTCACTATCGCTGTCACTGTCGCTTCCACCTTCTGCTTCTTCGTGAGCATATTTCTTAGCTTCTGCAAGTAAATCTTCAGGAACAAATTTGTGAAGACCGTTAGTTTCAGATGTGCTAACCCAAGTGATTTCTAATTCGTAATCTTTATCCTTGTTATCTTCATGAACAAGATGTATAATTCTAGCAGCTTCTTTAACAGCCTCTCTTGCGGAAATATTCGGTAAATCTAATTTTTCTAATTCAGCCTTTGCGGCTTGTCTACCTTTACCTGTTGCAGCACCTTGATAACCCCAATACACACCACTTGGTTCAACCATGTATAAATGTGCACCGTCACTATCAACACCACCAACAATAGCATTGATACCAAATGGTCTAACTGAATTATAACAGGTGTAAGCTTGAACGTAATATCCTAATTTACTTATGAGTCCTTCTAGTCCAATTGGTTCTTTATATAAAGATTTGAAGCTTTGTGCCTCATCTCTACCACGGTTGACAAAATGTCTTCCATCGGGTATTAGACCAGAATAAACGACACCAATATGTCTATCAATTGATTGTATTCTTTTATTTTTACCAGGTACTAAAAGTTTTGAAGTAATGATTTTTTCAGTTGCAAATACAACTCCGTCTTTACATTTAATACCAACGGAAGTACCTGCACTTTCAACTGCCTTAGAGGCGTATTCCACTTGAAAATTTCTTCCATCAGGAGAAAAAACGGAGTTGGATAAATCGTAACCAGTACCGATTGAAGTCTGTTATAGATCGATAATAAGTTGTAAAAGTGCCAAAAAAATGTTAGTATTGTGTCTTCCACGAAAAATCAATGCATCAACCCAAAATGTCACAATTGTAACATACCATCTGTATACGCTGTGTATGCTATGTGTTGTGCTTCCAGATTCATTGAACACTCTCCTCAGCACTGATCAGCACGACTGCTGGTCAACAAGAGTCCACGGTGGATTTGGTTTGCCCTCGTCCCAGACTCGCTCCCGCGCAGTGCTGGTCGGTGCAACATGAATCGAGCTGTTGAGCACGGGAGGATGTGTTAGAAAGGAGTTAAAAGGGCTTGAGGTTTTGAGGGAAGAAAGTTGCGGTTTTCCTCTTTTAAAGCTGTCTAGGATGGATACGATACGTGTGGTTGTCTGCGGCGATGAAGGTGTGGGGAAATCTTCGTTGATCACCTCTTTGGTCAAGGAGAAATTTGTCCCAAATATCCAACACATTATTCCACCAATTAACATTCCAAGAGATTTCTCAGATTCTCGCTACTCGTTAAGTTCTACCATTTTAGTAGACACTTCAGCTTCGAATGTCTCATCTCTTCAATATGAAATCCGTCAATCTGATGTTATTTGGCTAGTTTATTCGGATCATTATACTTATGAAAGAATCTCACTTTATTGGATTCCATTGTTCAGATCAATGGGTGTTAATTTACCTATTGTTATTTGTAATAATAAGATAGACCTCGAAACTTCGTCCGATTCTTCAATTGCACTAAATGAAGAGTTTATGCCATTATTGAAAGATTTCAAGGAAGTAGAAGCCTGTATTAGATGTAGTGCTAAGGAAAATTATAATGTGAACCAAGCATTTTATTTATGTCAACGAGCAGTGACACATCCCTTATCTCCATTGTATGATTATAAAGATGGTTATTTGAAACCATTGGCTATTTCTGCATTGAATCGTATTTTTTATTTGTGTGATAAAGATCAAGACGGATACTTGTGTGATGATGAATTTTTAATGCTTCAACAAAAATGTTTCCATAAAACAATTGACATAACTGAATTACAAACAATCAAAAATACTTTAAACAATATATCCTTGGGATGTGCCAATGCGAAAGGTATTTCCGCAAAAGGATTTTTATTATTGAACAAATTTTATGTGGAATCAGGAAGACATGAAACTATCTGGGGAATCCTTAGGGCATTTTATTATACAGATTCACTTTCAATTGATGATAAAGTGTTATATCCAAAAATTGACATATCACCCTATGCAAGTGTCGAGCTTTCTCCAATAGGTTATAAATTTTTAGTTGATTTATTTATTCTTTTTGATAAGGATAATGATGGTGGTTTGAATGATCAAGAACTTGAACGTTTATTTTATCCAACTCCAGGTATTCCCAAATCGTGGAGAGATAATAATTTTCCAAGAAGTGTTGTTTGTAATGAACAAGGCTATGTGACTTTACAAGGATGGTTAGCGCAATGGTCAATGACTACATTTCTAGATTATAAAACAACATCTGCATACCTTGGATATTTTGGCTTTGAGTCTAAAAAACCAGGTTCAAATAAATTACCATCAACATCAGCTGCGTTATACATTACAAAACCAAGAAAATTTAAAAAAAGAAATGGGAAAGTTTATAGAGCTGTTGTTACTGACAGAACTGTATTTAACTGCTCTATCGTCGGTGCATCTGGATGTGGTAAAACATCGTTATTAGAATCTTTCTTAGGAAGATCTTTTAGTAATGCTCATTCCCCCACTATTCAACAAAATATTGCAGTTAATAATGTTGAATTAACCGGCGGTAAACAATGTTATCTAATTATGGAAGAATTAGGTGAACTTGAAAATGCCATCTTAGCTAATAAAGAAAAACTTGATTTATGTGATGTTTTATGTTTTGCATATGATTCATCCGATCCTGAATCCTTTCAACATTTGATTGAAATTAAAAAAAGATTTCCATATCTAGATAACATTCCATCAGTTTTTGTTGCATTAAAAGCAGATTTAGATAGACAGAAACAAAGATCTGATTTTTTACCAGAACCATACACGAGAACATTACATCTTTCACCACCATTACATATAAGTTCTAACTGGACATCATCGATGAGTGAGCTAATGAGTCATTTAGTTCAAGCGGCTACAAACCCACGTGTTGCAACTCCAGGACTTGATCCTGAACCAACCGAATCTGAACCTTTTATAAACCCTTTTACCATTGGCTGTGGAGCCATTGGATTTATGGTCATTGTCTCTGCATGGTACATGCATGGATATTTACTTGGGGCCAAACGATAAATAAATGTTTAAGTAATTGTAGCATGTTCGGCTGTTATGTTACATGGAACTGGTTAAAACTGACATCTGTTTATACTTCTAGTAGTATCCCTTGCTAACAAAACCGTTGTATATTTGGATAACCAATTTCCTTTCACATTTTTCTTCCTAAACCCGATTAGAAGTGCATAATCTCCATCTTTTTGCTTTTTACACAGTTTTATAAATATATACAATTGCAATTTCATTTAGTACTCGAAAGTTAAACTACACTTGTCCACATACATACATTTATTGTGTTAGCGTAATTCTAAATATGTTCACAAATGGGTTTTATAATAAATGGCCCAGCCAATATTGTGATGTCTTAAAAGGGAAAAGACTGCATGCTGGGACAACATGAATTTTTCATTTTTTTTCCAAAATACTTTTCTTTACTTCTAGATTCAGCATTCCATTCAAAGAAACTTTTTTTTCCAACATTTAGAACAACCACATGGTTATTAAACAGTACTTATGTCTGATATAATATACACCATTGCATATATATGCTGTGTTGCATACTCATATGTGTTTTTCATCCACATTGGTGCAACACATAGAGATCGAAATGATCCACAGGTTATTAACTCTAGAATCAAACGTGTTTCAATTTCATCCTTATTGAATCTTATTATAGCTCCATTTATACTTATCAAATATTTAAAAACTGTCCCTGATTTGACTTCATTTTTTAAAATTTTGGGAATAAAGAATATATTCAACATGCAAAATCTATATGATGTTCTAAAAACACTAGTATTATTCATGATACTTTTTTGCGGTCCACTATTACAAATATTATCCGACTTTTGTATAGAGGAACATTATTCAAGTTTCAGTGAAATCATTAGAGATTTAATTGCAGCACCATTGACCGAAGAATTCTTTTATACATCGTTGACCACGGGTTCATTACTTGCATATAAATTATCACATTTTGAACATTCTTTATCATACTCTCCTACAGTGTTTTACAAAGATGATAGTGTTTCAAAATATCTTCAATTGAGTCCCTTCCTTTTTGGATTTGCACATTTACACCATGCGTTTGAAATGAGAGCAAAAAATGTCCCAATGCTACAAATTATTATTGTTTGTGGATTTCAGTGCATGTATACTACAGTATTCGGATATCTAACAAACCGAGTATTTGTGAATACCGGAAGTCTATGGTGTTGTTTTATTGCACATTCATTTTGTAACTTCATGGGATTTCCAACACTAACTGTCCAAGGAAATATCTTCAAAAAGGTAGGATATTGGTCATTACTTGTTGCTGGAATTTATGGATTCGGAGCATGGTTTGATAAACTTACATACAATGCTTAAATGCTTGAATGCTTAAATGCTTAAATGCTTAAATGCTTAAATGCTTAAATGCTTAAATGCTTAAATGCTTAAATGTCTAAAAAGTATAAATAGTATATCTATATAATGAAAAAAAAACAAAAAATCTTTATACAAACGTCAATCTTAGCTTTCACTATCAGCAGCCATTATAAGACCTGCATTATTAGTTGGCACACCATTATTTTCAACCCCTTCTTGTTCCTTAGATTGCATCCACAATGTATGATTAACTAAATTCAAATAAGAATACATAAAGTTACTCAACAAAACTTGTTGTCTTAATGGTCTTTTCGGATCTGCTAATTTCAAATGACTCAATCTGTAAATTGCACGTTCAACGTGAACAGGGAATCTATGATCTAACATAACAAGCGTTGAGTTGGAAACTGGAGGTAACGGAAATCCAAACGCTGAATCTTTCATTTCTAATGGTTGATTTGGTTTACTTGGACGTTCATGTTGTTGTAATGTCTCTTTTAGTGATTTTTTAATCAACTCAGTCGATTCATTATCTGAGGTTGGTTGAATTACTTGTGATTGCTGTTTTGATTGAAGTTGTAACTGTGGCTGGGATTGAGAGTGTGTTTTATCATTCTTATTTTCAATTGATGTTGAAACATTAGGTTGATTAGAAAATTCAACTGTGTCAACAACATCAATTGACTCTACTCCTTCAGTTGAAGTAGGTGAAGAGTTTGATGAATTTGAAACAACTTTAGTAATAGGCGTAGGAGTTGAAGGAGTCGCAATTAGACCATTAACCAACTTTTTATCATTAGCAGTACTGACTAAAGCATTATCAGTAGAATTAGTTGCAGGTAAAACTCGGTCTCTTTCTAAGCTTGGATTAAGAAAAGATTCAGGACTTAGTTGGATTTGTTCATTTAAATGATTTTCAGAAGTGATTGATTTAATATCTTTATGTGATTTTTGAGATAATAATTTGTGTTTATCTTTTTTATCAGTTAAACTTTCACTTGATTTGTTCTTATCATGTAATGAAAACAATCCCATTCCTAATTTAGGAGATAAGCTTGATCCTTCACTTGCCTTTTTATTAATTGCTGAAGATGAAGCTTCTTCCTTTTCAGATTTGAACTCTTTATCCTTTTCAAACTCTTTATGTTTCAATTTTTCTTTATCTTTGTCCTTTTCTTTCTTGCCACTGAAGAAAGCTTTGAAATCAGTCTTTGGAGAATTCATACCGGATTCAGAACTATGTGATTGAGAACGTTTTGTTTTGAATGTTAACTTAGGTTCATCGGTCGTTGGAGAATCTGGTGAAGTAGTTGATATGCTACGTGGTTTGTCACGTTTAAGTTTAAAAAATGATGAAAATGAAGATTTACTTTTGGATTTAGTTTCTTTTTCTTTTTCCTTCTCTTTTTCCTTCTCTTTTTCCTTCTCTTTTTTCTCTTTTTCCTTATCTTTTACGTTTTCGTTTACATTTTCGTTTACGTTTTCTTTCTGCTCCTTTACCTTTCCTTTTTCTTTCCCAATTTCTGTTTCTTTTAATAAGGCATCATCTAAAATTTTGTTCTCTTTGACATCTTGCGTACTTTTGATAATAATATCAGTATCAATTTGTAATTGTGGTTGAGTTTGTGATGGCACGGAGACTTGTTCTTGAGTTTTAAATTTATCACTATTCAACTTCAAAATTTCCAAATCATGAGTAACATTTTTCATACTTGTATCACCAAAATTATCATTTGTTGACATATCTGCACTTGCATTTTTTAATTGAGTCCTATTATCTAATACATTTCGATCATTACCATGTCTATTTCTAGAATGTGCCGTTTGATTCGAATAAGAGCGTACATTAGAGATGGGGTATACATGTTGGTTTTTTAATCTATTCATATCTTGAAGATCAGTTGGTGATTGAACCGATACATTTTGATTAAAGTTACGATGTTTTGGAAGAGTTTGAGAAACAGGAACATGTGCCCTTCTATCATCAATTGGTAACCGCTGGTTATGATTTTGACGTTGTTGTTGACAAATAGTTTTTTGTTGTTGTTGTTGTTGCTGCTGCTGTTGCTGCTGCTGTTGTAATTGTTGCTGTTGACGATATATTTGCTGTTGTTGATATTTTTTTTGCTGTGGTAAAATTTGTTGACGATTATGATTACGTTGTGGTATCTGTGGATTTTGCTGACGTGGTTTCTCCTGTTGTTGTTTTTGAAATTTTTGTGGTAGATTTCTAGAATCGACATGTTCATCATAATTTCTGCCAATATCATTAAAATTTTGTCGATTTGAAGTAGATGAAAATGAATTAGAGCTGTTATTACTAGTTACACTAGTTGGGGTTGTTGGAGAAGAAGAAAACTTATTATTTGCAGAAGGTAAATCAGGCAAACGACTTGAAGGAGTTTTTAGTTTAATTGGTTCTAATTGTGGTTTGCCCAAAGGTTTTTGAGCATTATGAATTTTCCTTATATCTTTATAAACATGAACATGATTATTACTGATGTTACTATTTTTATTATTAACATTATTATTCAGACTCAATTTATGAGGTAAAGAAGGTAAACTTTTTTTTGGAGGAGAAACGATTGAACTATTGGTTGAGCCATTACTCTGTTGTCTTCTATAATTTTTCCAAGTGTTGTTCTTTAAATTCGAAATAAAATCAGGGGGTCTTGTTTTTGAGTTATCTATATCCATTTGAACCAAATCATCATCTGAATCATTTGAGAAATCGTCCGAAATATTATCAGTTTTTATAAATAAACTTTCACGAGTTTTACTATTCAATTTATTTCTTAATAAAACTTTTCTTGATTTAGCACGACTTAAATTTTGTTGATTTGAGTTTAAATCTTGAGACTTTTCATCATTAGCACTATGTAAATAAACTTCTTTTTCTAATTTTGTCATACCAATTGATCTAGTGGACAAGGATCTAGCTAAAGTAACAGCGTCATCATCATCCAAACCAGCACGTTTTGACAGAGTTTTTAATTGTGCAGTCAATTCTCTTAATGAAGGTTTCCTCACCTGCATATTTTCTTTATTAGCATCAGAATTATTATTATTATTAATTTTATCAGGATTTTGATTTGATTTTTTTAAAGAAGTTTCTTTATTAAGTGAAGATTTAATTGAACCAGAACGTTGAACTTTTGTATTTACCTCATCTACAGTTGATTGAAGATGTTTCCTAAAGTTTTCAGGAGAAATTTTTGGATGTGCAGTTGCAGGAACCCATATTATATCTGAATCACCAAATGAAGAATCTGGATCTAAATCTAAAAAATCTATGTTATCATCATTAAAATCTATATCATCATGATCATGATTGATTTCATGGTGACTTTCAAGAGGTTCTTGAAAATTATCTATTTCAACATCATAGTTATCGTTAAAACGTGTATCTATATCAAGATCATTGTCTTCTTCATCTTCACTACTAGATATTGAGCGAGTTATTGAATGTTTTGATAGTTTTGATTTTGATCTTTTCAAATGAGAGTCTAAAGTAGTTTGTAATTGGGATTTAGAAGAATCGTTATTTTCTAGATTTAAATAATAGTCATCATCAGATAAAGGTAAATCAGGATCAAAATTAAGACTATTGCCAATAGACAGACGTTTTAAACGTTTGACAGCAGTATATTCTAATTCAACAGCATAAGAAGCAGCTTGAAAATCTTGTTGTGTTGATTTCTTTGGAGATTTTTTTGAGGACTTTGCTGGTGACGTAGAATTTGAATCTGAAATTATTATTGAATTTTCCATGTTAGTGCCCAAACTATGTTAGTGCTAATGTGAATGTAGATAGTGTAGTTATAATTTATGAGGAATGCAGAAAAAAACAGAGTGAACTATAAGCAAAGAATTAAATAAAAGGAATGTATGAGTGGGATATTAATGAATGAACGAATGAGTTTGTCAACAGAGTGGGTTTGAATTGATCTGATCTGTTTGAACTGATTTGATATTCAATGGTAAACAATATGAGGAATAAACTTTGGACAATGAGAAAAGAGCCCCCAACACGACACACCGACAAAACACAGTGTCAGAACCCAAAACAGAATAGTGACAAACACGAAAGCGGTCAGATCCGTCGAAACTGTAACCCTACGACCCCATAGCCCCAGCAACCCTACAGTCTTGCCGTCCTTCCATGCTCTGTTTCTTCATCCACCAACCCACCCCTTGCACGACCAACACCGTCCGCCCCGGCCTGCCCCGGCGAACCCGTGTTTGTTTGTTTGTTTCGCGTCGCGTCTGTCGCGTCTGTCGCGCCCTTTTGGCCCTTTTGGCCCTTTTGGCCTGGCCTGGCCTTTTTTTCTTTTTTTTTTGGCTGAGCCGCTAGCCTCTCTGCGCGTCGATCGACCGCATGCTGCGCCACATCAAGAACCGGCTGCGCCACGGAACCGTTTGTTCAGCTGTTTCTCTTTGACCGTCGAAGTGCGGAACAGACACCGTCAGCCAGTCAGCCAATCAGCCAGTCACCGTGGTTTGATTCTATCCATTTCTAGAAACCTGCCTTTGTGATACATGAACTTTCACTGAACTCCGAATTTCTCCCTCTTTTTTCCTCTTTCTTTTTTTTCTCTGTTTCTTTCTTCGGGCTTCTTCCCTACACTTCTCCACAGATACTTATCATGACTAGAGAATTTTCAATTAAAGCTCCTGCTTCTTCTGCAAATATCGGCCCTGGTTTCGACGTCCTGGGTATAGGTCTCAACCTTTATTTATCATTATCTGTCTCAATAAATGAAAATTCTCCATCTAAAAAATCAGAAGATGATCCTTACAATGTTGATTTATCTTATTTAGGTGATGAAAACTCAAATGTTCCTTTACAATCTGATTTAAATTTAATTACTAAAACCGCTCTTTACGTTTTACATGCTAACAATGTTAAATCTTTCCCAAAAGGTACAAAAATCGTCGTTAATAATCCAATTCCTTTAGGTCGTGGTTTAGGATCTTCAGGTTCTGCTATTGTTGCTGGTGTTTTATTAGCTAATGAAATAGGTGGTTTTGGTTTTGATAAAAATAGATGTCTGGATTATTGTTTAATGATTGAACGTCATCCTGATAATATAACTGCTACAATGATGGGTGGTTTTACTGGTTCATTTTTACGTAATTTATCTCAAGAAGAATTTAATTCCGTTCATCAAGATTTATCTAATATTTTACCATCTCCAAATACTCCAAAGGATTTTATACCTGCAAATGCTCCTTTAAATTTAGGTACTCATGTTAAATATCCTTGGAATCCAATGATTAAATGTATTGCAGTTATACCTCAATTTGAAGTTAAAACTGAAGATAGTAGATCTGTTTTACCTACATCTTATGAAAAGAAAGATGTTATTTTTAATTTACAACGTTTGGCAGTTTTAACATCTGCTGTTGGTGATTTAAAACCAAATTCTGCTGTTATTTATAACTCTATGCAAGATTCTTTACATCAACCATACAGAAAAGTATTAATACCTGGTTTAACTGAAGTTTTATCTAAATTCAATCCTGATACTCATGATGGTTTCTTAGGTATTTGTTTAAGTGGTGCAGGTCCAACAATTTTATGTTTAGCAACTAAAAATTTCGATCAAATTGCAAATGATATAATAGAAGAATTCAAAAATCATAATGTTTCCTGTGCTTGGAAATTATTAGAAGTTGCTGATGAAGGTGCTGTTGTTGAACAAGGTAGTAAATTATAAGAAAGAATAAATTACAATCGTTTGCTTAAAACAAAATTTTATAAAAATTTAATTTAGGAATATTAGTTTTTTTAGACACTTTAATATATTACAAATTTAAAACTATTTTAATTTTTGATTTATATAGTATACGTTTAAATATTTGTGCGTGTATGATTACAAGATTAATTAAATTTATATTGAAGCAAATAGATTATTTAAAATCACCTGCTTTACCAGCCATCAATAAACCAACAATCAATCCAAATAAACCTAAAACACTACCGAAAATTTCAATAACTAAGATCTTAACAAACAAGGAAGAATCTGCAGCATCAGAAATAGCAGCTGTAGAACCAGTAATACCAACAGCAATACCACATATTAAATTACTAAAACCAACAGTTAATCCTGCCCAAAATAATGAATATCCAGTATATAAATTTTCAGCGGTTAAAATATTTTCAACAACTGTTAATTTAGATGAAAACACAATCGCCATAATCAATCCATAAATAGCAACAACTTCACAGAAAATAATACTAATCAAATTCTTTGTAGTAATACGTGGAGCTTTAACACCTGCACCAATAATTGATGATCCAGTAATGAAAATACCCCATGCTGCACCAACAACGGAAAATCCAATACATGATGCAATACCCAAATTTGCCCACATATATGGAGAGACGCTTTCAAGAAACTCTCCAATATTGAACGCCTCACCAGATCCAGTGAATAACATGTCTGAAAAAGAAATAAAAAAATTGTAATTAATGTTAGTACTTATCTCTTAATATGATATCATAATCATCAATGAAATTTCTAGTACTTACAACCTCCCACGGTTAACAATGCAAAAATTATAATTGACTTATATACCATAGACATAGTGGTCTGTTGTAATGTGTGCTATAGTCTATACCTATCGAATACCTATCACCAACCCTGTAAATTCCGCCAGCCAACCATTAGCTTCTATCTGCGAGTTCCATACATGTTGCGTACAAAAGCAGCACTGCACGCCCGCACTACACAATAAGCTGGAAAAGGCGGTCAATTTTCTCAAACGCTAAGAAGAAATCGACGCGTCGTTGTCTCCTTAGCGATATAATTTCTTATTTTACTCAGTTACGGGTGCTTATAGTTGGGTTATACATGGTTTAAACAAGCTAATCGTAGTTCACATAGTCTGGATTCTTTTTAAGAATGACAACACCTTCCAAGGAGGACGTATATGCAATGTACTCATCATTTTCAAGTTCTGCTCTTTCACCGTGTCCCAATAAGACAGGCGTGGAATGTGTAACCCATCCTGTAATAGTCTTTGGTTTACCTGCAACTCCAACTGTATCAACAGCTTGACCAACTTGTACATTAACTTTGATAGGCTCTAAGTTTTCATCAACTGTGACTAACATTCTTGGCTTGATTGCTGGTGTTAAGTAATATAACAAACTAGAATTTTGATCTAAGATAAAAGATTTTGGATCCAATAATGCGATACAAACCGTTAATAAACCTGCAAGTGAAACTTTTGATAAAATTTGTTTATCAATTGAAAACGGACTTAATGTAAGTGTACCCTTACCCAAATGAATTAAACCTTGTGAAATTCTAGAAATAAATAATCCATTTTGATCATTAATATAATATGATGCTAATTGTCTTAATAACTGTGCTAATCTGGCATTGTTTGTACCTGCACCGACTAAGCCCATACCAAAAATCGCGTTATATGCGACTTCTAAATCTTGATCATGTGAATATCTTGAAAGAGTTTCAAAAATGTTCATTTGCGGATTACTAGCAGAAACCAATCCCATTGCAAGTGGTACAGCTCTCTTTATTATAGATTTACCGTAATGCATCAAATGTTCAAAATGACGTATAGACATTTCTTGTCCAATTTCTTCACCCATACAAATTAATGCTAGTCCTAAAACTGAAAATCCTTGATAAAGATCATCTTCTTCATCTTCTTCATCCTTCTTTTCTTTATTTTCTTCATCAGTTTCAGTAGTTGTTGATGCAGATGAAACAGCTTCAACCTCAGTCTTCTTTTCTTGCTTTGGAATTAATGGCGTTGAATCATTATTATTTAGTTCATCAATTGGCATCTCTGCAATCTCCACACTATCTTCATTATCAACAACCATTGCATTATCATCAACATTATTACCTACTGCAGCTGCGACTTCATTGACATCTTCATTCTCAGCATCTTCATCATCTTCATCTTCATCTTCATTATCTTTTGGCTTAGTTGTACACATTTGTAATAATTCTTGAACTTGTAAAACATTACCAGTACCTGCATATGAACAAATCTTAATTAAAACTTTTAATGATTTTGAAATTGGATGTTCAATTGCATCAATTGTATCTAAGACATCATCAACTTGATCATATTTACCCATATAAAGTAAACCTAAACCTAAACACATAAATCTAATCCATTTAGATGTTAATTGAGTTGGTTCTTTATCTAATAATGATTGCAAAATAGTATCAGTAATTTCACCATTACATGTACCGACGAATGTATGACCTAAAGATAATGCAGATAATGATTGTATTTCTAATGAATAAACAGAATCACTAACGACTGGTGTTAATAAATTTAAAACATTTTCATTTTCACTACCTGCATATGCAATACCAAGACCTGTAATGGCAGACGTCACAATTAATTGATCATCCCTTTCTCTATTATGGACAAATTCTTCTAACAAATAATAAGTTGATTCAACATCATCATGAACACCATTAGTTGAAATACCCATACCTAAAACTGCACCTGCTCTTAATTTTATATTTTCATTGTATTGAAATTGATCTAATGATTGTAAACCATTTTCAACATTCCATAAATTAACTAAACCCAATGATGCAACTGTTGATAACATACCTTCATCTTTAGTTTTATAAACCCATTTTTCTTTAGATATAAGTTTTTCATCGCTAAAACCTGCATTTAAAAAACCATTAACAAATGACACAGCTAGATTTTGTTTTGCACTTTCTAATTTTGAAGATGATGCATAAAATGAAGTTTCTAAATGAGATTTATAAACATCTTCAGGAACTTTGGGTGCTAATAAATTTAATTCAGTAGTTAAATATTGGAAATATCTATGAATATGATTATTATTAATACATTGTTGAACTTCTTCATTTTCGACATTAAAGCCATAATTTTGTTTACCTAGAATAAAACCCAATTGTTTTTGGACTGAAATATCATCAGTTGATTCAAAAACAGATCTAACTAATGATTCATCACCTAATCTAATTGCAAGTGTTAAAGCTTCAGTTAATCTATTATTTTCTAGATAGACTGCAAATGCCGTATTAAGGAAGGCTAAATCATCAGGTGGTGCTAATAAGGGAACACATGCGACCATATAAGTACAGACTCTTTTATAAGTATCTTTATCAACATATTTCGATAATTTTTCAACTTCTTCAATTTCTAATAATAAGTCAACTGCCTCAGCTTCTGCATTATGTTTTAAGAAATAAGGTACAATAATTTCACTTAATTTAACCAATTGATCTTTTGAAGTACCTAAATCTAAATCTGCTTCATATTGTTCACCAATTTCTAAGGATAAATGTCTTAAATATTCATGACCCCATTCAGTCATTGAATCATCAATATAACTTTTTAATCTATACTTAAGACATTCTCTAACATACTCTTCACCATCTTCTTCAGAATATGTCATACCAAGAACGGACAAAATATCATATAATTGCTTTAACAATTCTTCATCATCCCATGATTGATCTAATTGAATTAATTGTGGATAAAAAGGTCTTAAGAACTTTAATGGTTTTGGAACCGCAGTCATTGAAGATGTTGATTCTCTAATAAAAGTTTTCAAATGATTTAATGCAGGTTTGTAAAGATCAGTTTGTGTGGATAATAACCTTTCAACTAACATTTCTAATTCACTCTTCAAATGTTGATCTTCTTCATTTAATTCTTCTTCTTGTTTTTCATTTTGTCCTTTTTTATTCTTTAAATCATTGCTAGTTGCATTTGAGCCCTTTGAAATTTCAGATGCACCAGGAGAGGTGTCGTTTTTGTTCACTGGAGCCATCGTGTGTTTACTGCAACTACTGAACCAATATAAAAAGACTTACAAATCCAAAAACACGACATCAACGTTCGTCGCCTTCAACCCAAAAACCAGTCTTCACGATTCAAGATTTGCCACCCTCTCGCCCCCCCACCGACACATCTCGGAAATTCAAACCGCACATGAAGAAAGAGGGAGATGTTTTTTTTCGTAGGCGTGCATTACTTATATGCGTGTTACATGATTTATTATTACAGAGAAGGCTACAAATCTTCAGCTAAAAGATCGTTAATAACCCAATTCAATTCGTCCGGCGTCCCAATATCCTTATCCTTCAATGCCAAGTTGATCTTCGGCACAGGATCGTCAGGATGACTTATTTTTTCTTGTTGAATGATTTCATGTGGTTTTAAAAGATATGAAACATCTGTAACTTTATTTGGAATAACGTAACTTTCTTGTCCGTTTTGACCATTATCTGTAATTACCTTTTCTAATTCACCCCAGAAGTTATTATTATTCAAGGTATTAATCTTATTCGAATCGCCATTATTATTATTATTATTATTATTATTATTTGTATCATTATTATCAGTATTATTATCATTTGCATTTATTAAACACATCTCTTGATATATTATATCGTAATCATCATCGTTTTTCAACATGGTATCAGTCAAGTAATCAATTGAACCATAAGGCTGGATCATACTTGGTGACATATTAAACGAATCAAATAAATCTTCAACTGTAATTGTAATCTTTTTACGTTTTCTCTCTCCAGAATCGCTATTGTTTTCTGCAAATTGCTGTTTTATTTCTAGATTGTCAACATTATGATTTGATCTTTTAGGAGTTTCTATTTCTTGTTTTGTTCGCACATTTTCCAATAAACTTGTAATTATGGATTTCAAATGGTATCTTAAACCTAAATATAAAACATCAACCGCTTTCATTGAAACACCTCCTAATAAACCATGTTCCCTAGCTAAACCCAGCATTATATCTCTCATTCTCTTTCTTTCAGGTAATTCATAACTTTCAGTACATAAAGGTTCATCAATCATATCAAGAATATCTTTGACAGATATCAGAGTCATTTCTAAATTATTACCCTTAGATGTAGTAGATGCAGAATTATTGTTAGAAGATTTAGGAGATCCATTAAGTGAGGTATTACTACTATTATTGTTCGAAGAAGGACTATTTTGATTTGTTACAATTGGAACTTTTGGAACTAAAGCTTGTCTACTTAGCACCATAACATTTTGAATCATACCTTTTTTACCAGAATCTTTAGTTATACCTTTTATACGAACTCTTTCACGAATAGATAATGACAAAATATCTTTTTTCAGTTGTTCATATTGTGAAGATTTATTTTTAATCCTACGTTTTTTAGAAGAATTACCAAAAACACTGGACGATATTCCATCCAGAGGTTCATTCTTATAACAATTAGCCAGCATGGAAACCAACAGTTTGTTGTGCATATGTCTTGTGTCTTTTCTTTTCAAAACAGGGGCGATTTGTTCCATCAGCTCATCTCTTGATAATTTTCCAACGATAAATAAAGAAACAGCGATCTGATAGGCATCCCATCCATCGCCTAGTGTTTTCTGAAATTTGGCAACAAATTTGCTTATCTCGACTCTTTTGCTTGAATGCACAAGACCGTTTTTGTTTGACGAAGATTTATTATTTCCATTAGCGATAGTGTTATTATTGTTAGCATCTGACGTTCTGTTTTTATTCACAGCGACGGAACCGTTAGAGACGGCCGACATGGCGGAACTGGGAGGATGCGAGGTAGCCAGCATGAACGGTGATACGACGCAGATACAGCAACAAGGCCTCAAACGGAGTCACAGGGGTTTGCCGGAGTTGCAGTTGCAGCTGCCGTTTCTGAAAACTCTCTTTCTGTCTCTGGCTACTCTTTCTCCAACTGAAACGCTCCAGCGCCCGGAAAATGCGCAAAATGCGAAAATCTACTACGGGAACTAAAAATAGCAGCGATTTCGCCTAACAGGGAGCGCACATACATGTTTGCGATGCAGTCTTGGTCTGGCTTGCCAAAGTGTTCAAGGAGGGGCTTTTTTTTACTGCTACAGCTGCTGAAATACCCTTTAGACACTTGAAACATAGAAAGCGACTATCTCCATCATAATGCAGGCGTTTAATTCAAACATGTACCACGCATTCAATGTTTTCAACCAGAAATTTATTGTTGACAAGAGATTCGAACTTATCAGAGGCTTGGGTCAGGGTGCTTATGGTGTCGTCTGTTCTGCGAAATGTACAGAAACCGAAGAAGGTGAAGATAAGGTTGCAATCAAAAAGGTTACAAACATTTTCAGAAAAAAAATTTTGTGTAAACGTGCATTACGTGAAATCAAATTACTTGCTCACTTCAGAGGTCATAAAAATATTATTTTTCTTTGTGATCTTGATATTATACCCGATTCTCATGGTAATTTCGATGAAATATTTCTTTATGAAGAATTGATGGAATGTGATTTACACCAAATTATCCGTTCAAAGCAACCATTGACTGATTCTCATTATCAATCTTTTGTTTATCAGATCTTATGTGGTCTGAAATATATTCATTCTGCCGATGTCTTACATAGAGATTTGAAACCAGGTAATCTTTTAGTTAATGCAGATTGTGAGCTGAAGATTTGTGATTTTGGCTTAGCTAGAGGGTATTCTAGTGATCCTGAAAAAAATCAAGGTTTTTTGACAGAATATGTTGCAACAAGATGGTACAGAGCTCCTGAAATTATTCTTTCATTCCAAGGTTACACAAAGGCAATCGATATGTGGTCTGTTGGTTGTATATTGGCTGAGTTATTGGGCGGTCAAACTATTTTTAAAGGTAAAGATTATGTTGATCAATTAAATGAAATCTTACGTGTTTTAGGTACACCTGATGAAGAAACAATTCAGACAATTAAATCTTCAAGAGCCCAGGCTTATATTCGTTCGTTACCATATATGGAAAAAATTCCATTCAGCACATTATATCCAAATGCAGAACCTTTAGCAATCGATTTATTAGATAAACTGTTAACTTTAGAACCCGATAATCGTATTACAGTTGATGAAGCATTAGAACATCCATATTTAGACATTACGTGAATTAATTATTTATGATCAACAAAGTAGAGTCTGGGATGATTATAGAAAAAGATTTATAGAACTTGCCAAGGATGAAAATACATTGACTCTGTTATCAAAT
>JAKTWG010000097.1:0-27197 GCA_030560915.1 Pichia sp. NRRL Y-12824 | reverse complement strand
TAGGCTCTCCGCCCTCCCCTCCCCTCCCTCTGTTTCCCCCGTTTTCCCCCGTTTCCCCCTTTGGCGCAGCGGCTGTGATGTCTGATCGGGACGGATCGGTTTGCGTCCCCTGCAACTGTGGTGATGGCCGATGTGCTGATTGCGTTGTGGTGATGTGGTGATGTGATGTGGTGATGTGATGTGGTGATGTGGTGATTCCCGTACATGGCTGGGCTGTCTTATTGCCCTCTGCGGTTGTTCTATTGTATTGTACTATCCCTTATATCTTATATATATCTCGGTTCTTTCTTCGTCCCTGTTTCCCCTCCTACTGTTTCGCTTTCCTCACACCCCGTCTCTTATCGCCTATTTTAGGCTATATCCCCTTTTTTTGTTGAACCTATTACTTCCTACTTCTTGTTTCCCTTCTTGTTTCTCCCGGAATAAAGAAATAAACAAACACATTAGTCACGTCACACAACTATGAGCGTCAATATCAATGATGATAACGTTCGTTTGCATTCTCCACCCCCTCCCAATTATAATACTCTAGAAAACTTCTATGATCCTCCTGAATATACTGCTTCAATACACCATATATCTCTTGTTTATTATAACTGTGAATCCAATAATAACTCAGTTGTTTCAAATGTTAACAAATCCACAAATTTTATTCCCTTACTCTTTGAAATAAATTCAACTCAGGTTAATTTTTATTCTTTGAAACCGGAATATGCCAAATATGTTGCTCATCTGTTCAATGATTTACATCCAAATTTTGTTGATCCAAACTTAAATTTGAAATCCTCTACATCTTCTTTTTCAAAATTGAATTTTATTGGTCATGGAATTGGTTCTTCAACTTCCTTGTTTAATTTAATTGATTTAAATAGTAGTTCTTTATCTTCCAATAATAATAACATTACTACCAACAATATCAACATCAATCAATCATCTCAACCAACTCAACCACGACCTATATTAAAATCTTCTCACTCTTCCGCTTCCTCCGTTTCAACCATGTTTTCTTCAAATTCAAACAATTCAATCGTATCAAATAACTCTTCTATAAATTTCCCTTCTTCAAGTTTTGCCCCTTCATCATCGAGAAACTCAACTAAAGTTTCATTCTCAAAGCTGCTGGATAAATTATCTTTGAAAAAGCAACCAACTGATACTCCATTTAATTACTCCAACTTAGTGTTAAATGAAAGTGAAAAAAAATCTCAAGATTTAACTTATATTCACAAATTAATGGATTTTAAACCAGATATTAATAATATTTTGGATCCAGATTATTCTCCTGAAGAAGCTCAACTGTTAAATTTTAAATTATCACTTTTTAAATCTTTTTCTTTACAAGAATTAATCAAATTTGGTAATGCATCTGATTTCCATTTAAAACCTTTTACTTTACGTTTAATTTTCCCGAATGAACAATTTGTTTTGGCTTCTTATAATGCAAGTGTCTATGCTTCAATTTTTTATAAATTAAATATTGCAAGAGAATTAAGTTTAGATATAGATTTAAGAGTTCCTTTCCCTCTAGATTTTTGTGTTCCTCGGAGATCACGTGGAAGAGGTAGAAGAAATAGAAATAGAAATAGATCATTGACAAATAATTCAATTTCTTCTTTAAGATCAACGACAACAACAACAAGATCAAGAAGTAATTCTTTACTGAATGATGATCCTGATGATGATGATGAGTTAGATACAACATTTAATATCGGAAATCAATCAACTTTAGATTATCAACCTCAACCTTCAATTCAACCTCAAATCATTTTAGAAGAAGAAATTTTAAATGAAATTATTCAATTAGAACCTGCACAACAAGTTATGTCTTCATTATCTTGTGTATCTCGTATTACAACATCTTCTGTTTTCTCTTCAGTTGAAAGATATTCTTCTCAAGTTACAGATGCAACAATGTCTTCTTTATCTCCAATTTCTTCTCAAAATGAAGATGGTCAAATTTTGGATACCTCTTCAATTCATGAATTCCCTCAAATTGAAAAAATTCCAGTTGATGATAATAATCATCATTTTAAATATAAAGAATTGGTTTTTGCTATTAAATGCATAAAGTCTTGTAAAAACAAGACTTTACCTTGGGTAGGATAGCATATTTATACTGTTTTATTTTATTTTTTATGGCTTTTTATACATTTTTGCTTTTTTATTGTCTCTACACATCTTATTCCTTATGGCTTCTGATTATTTCTGCGTTTTTTTTTTTTGCTTTTTTGGTTAATTGTTATTAAATCTCTGTATATTATCACTGTACTTTTTTCTTTATGTTGTTTTTACTAGCTAATAAACAAACCTATTCCAATTTTCTAATAACTTTGTTCGATCCACGCCCAGACTTTCTAATTTACGTATTCCTTCCCAAATATACTTTTCATGGTCACCAAGCATTCTATCAATTCCCAAATCTGTCTCCACAAGTACCCTATCAATAATAAAATCAATTAAAATTTTCAATTTATTGAAACTACTAACATCATCACGATTCAGATTAACAACGTCACTTAATCCAAACCAAACAATAACATTATTTAACTTCATCAACATTTTAGCATTATCCACGCTTCCACTATATGAATGCATAACTATTTTAGGTTTGTATTCTGTTTTAACTTTCAAAGTTTTCAGACATTCAAAAATATGACCATGTGCACTAACACAATGAATTGAAACTTTTTTGCTATGTTCACATAACGTAACCAAATCTAATTGCTTAACAAAAACTTTAATTTGATGTTCTAATTTTATTTTGTAATTTGAAAGTCCTGGTAAATTGGTGTATGATGAATTTCCAAGATAACCAGATTTAGGTATCCTTGCAATCTTATCAATTCCAATTTCTCCAATGTTTACACATGTACTATTATATCCTGATGTTAAAATTCGTTGAAATTTTGAAAGTACATCAGGAAAGTATATTGGTGTTGGTAAATACTGAAGAATTTCAGAGGTATCTTGAGAATATTTACAATTCTTTGAATATTTTTCAAGAACTGATAAATAATGTCGATATTTAAACATTTCAATATTTTCATCATCTAATTTTTTTTCAAAAGTATACAAATGCGAAAACCAAGGATGAATTCCAACATTCAACATAATATTAGGATTATTAATCTTACCTTGTGACATTATAGATATTAAAAGTTCTTCATCAATATGGTTTGTCATCATTAAATTTATCGGCCATGATTGGGATTTTAGTAATGGATATAATTCTTTTATAAATTTCTCTTCATTTATATCTGGAGATAAATGACAATGCGAATCATAAAGTGTATAAGTATATTGTTCATTCATCCTATATGTATATAGTACAAAGCAGAGAAAGAATAAATTTAAATTTGGCGTTTTTATAGAATCTCTCGATTCATTTCAAATGAAAATAAAAGAGCTTTTCTATAAAATACATATATAAGCGTCACGTGACTAATGTACTCCTTTTTAAATAAATTGAACATCAGTTAATATATTTTCCAAATTATTATTCATCCGCATGACTTTCCTTTCCCTTTCTTCATCGTCTTCTTTGTTCTTACTACCAAAACTTCGAGTTATTTGAATGATTTGAACAGTTGGATCCCCATTTTCAGTTTTTGTTATATTTGTAGTTTCAATGTTCTGTAAAAATCTATTTAATCGTCTACGTTTTTCTTTAATCTGCGTTTGTATAACATTACCGTGGTGTCCAATTAATTCTTTCTTCCTTGCATCAAAACTTTCATGAATTCCAGGTTTCCTAGTATCTGGTCCAATTGGTTCAAAATCAAAATCAACCTCCGTTGAAACACTATTAAAACTACAAACAATCTCTGAAGATTGTTCATCATTTAAAGATTTATTACTAGCATTCCAAAAATTCATAATCTGAGTATTCCTATCATCATTTTGCACATTTAAATTACAACTACCATAATTCTTCTTAGAAATTCTATCGTATGTTGTATCAGGAATATTAAAAAATTGTAAGATACTAAATCCACGTTGCCAAGTACTAAATGATTCAGTCAATGGGTAAAGATCTTTTGGTTTGAATTTGAAAATATTTACAAAATTCTTAGTTTCATTATATGAACTATGCCTTGAATATATGAATTTAATATGTAATGGTAAAAACAACCCCTCTGAATCTTTCAAATAGTTAAATGATAAAATCCGATTTTCATAACAAAATTTACCTTTCCAAATATTATTTTCTGAATCAAGTTCAAATATTTCATGAAAATCTTCTATTTTTCTTGGTAAATAAACATCTTCATATTCCGATTTGGTTAAATCAATAGCATGTTTTATTTCAACAATTGCCGTACTTTCCCCAATTGTAGACTTTTTTAAACGTCCAATATAAAAATAATATTGATATTTATCCATATTTGCATGTTCAACATTCGACAATTTTTGAATTTTATCAATTACATTAACATTAGTTTCCAAATAATTGGCTTCCGAACAATTTGATTTGATTTTCTCCACCCAATTTAAAATGTTTTCACTGATCACTATTTTACACGTACTTGCAAAATAATCATGTATTTTAAACCACACTTCTTCGAATCCATAAACGGTGTCTAAAAATCGAAAATGTGTACCTTGCGGATATCGTTTAATAAGTGTAATTAACTGATATATTCCATGTAAATTCTCTAAAATATCAATATTTTTAGATCGATAAGCAAATGTTGTATCTAAATATAACATGTCCAACTGTTTATCCCCAAAAATATATGGTGATAATACAGATGAAGTTCTTATTGCATGAATAACGCTATCTTCAAATCTAGCATCACCACTATACAATAAAGTATATGCAGTTGGTTTATTTCTTAAATTTTCTAAATGAATCATTGAACTTCCAAGACAATGAAAGTTGGGTATGAATGTACATGATAATCCTGGTTCGAGTTCAAATGTATCATTCATTTTTGCAAAGATACAATTAAACAAGTTTCGTTTTATACCTGAAGGAGTATTAGAATGTGCAAGAATTAAATCACAAGTAGTTTTCGTAAGAATAAATCGTGGAGGTGGAGATTGTCGAATCTGTTTGGATAGTCCTTTATAATGGTCACTATGTGCATGAGATATGAAGCAATATTTAACGTGTCTTGTTTGAGTATGAAAAGTTTCAAAATTATCAATAAGAATATCAGGTATGGTTGGGATAATACCATCAAACGTCAATGATGTCTCAGAGTTCATAATTCATACTATAAATAGTCTTTTGGAATGTTTTTCTATATGAAGAAAAACAAAAAATAACAGGATATATATTAGTTTCGGTTGAAGTTCTAAGGGTTAAAATTCATGTTACGCACAACCAAAATAAGAAGGTCCTTTTTATATATAATAGCATTCATATTTTGCGAATCATTCTGTTAATTACACAAAATCTAAATAGTATAAATATTACATATAGTTTTGTACAGATTTTGATAGTTAAAAGTCCTTGAGTCCTTCATAAAGATGGGCCTTGAACTTAGAAACAAACAAGGTTGCTCTTTCTTTCGCATCATAACAAGATTCGTTTATAGTAAGTTGAAGATCAAGTGATGAAACTTCATCACCTTCGACATTTAACTTGTAATCAATCTTAAATCTTTCAGTGTTTCTTGCTGGTGCAATGATATCATCAAATAATGGATCATCTAAATCAGAAAGTGGGTTGATGTTAATAGCATATGTTTCTTGTTCTGCTGCAGCGATAATTTTAGCAATAGCATTTCTTAAAACTGAAATTTGTGGGTAGGTGACTTCTAAAGCTAATGGATAACTTTCTTTAACAGTAACTGGTTCTTTCACCTTTGATTTAGCGGTTCCTGCAGAAGCATCGGAAACTGGTGTATCTTTTTCCTTTAATTCAATATGAGAAAGATCTAAGTGTGATGTTTTTTCAAGGTATTCTGCAATTGCAGTGTTTCCTGAAGATTCGATCTTACCTAAATAAGCAAGGACATCACCTTTAAGAATTCTACCATTAGGGCCAGTGGCTGGTATCTTACTAAGTGCATCTTCTCTTGAAATATGGTTCTGCTCTAATAAAAGTTCAACTGATGGGAAGAAACGTTGAGTTGAATTAGCAGCTGTCGATGCCGATGATGAGTGTGGTGTTGATAATGATTCAGCAGCTGGTGTTGGTGCTGGAGTATCAACTGGTGCTGATGATGAAGCTGATGCTGATGCTGATGCTGCTGGTTCTGCTGCAGGAGCTGGAGTTGAATCTGATTGAGATGGGAGAGTTGGATATTCTAAAGAAGCTAAATCATCTCCATCTTCTGCTAAGAATGCAATTGGGGTACCGACTTTAATATCTTTGGTTCCGTCAGGAAGAATAATTTTGGCTAAGATACCATCATCGATCGCATCAACAGAAATAGTTGCTTTATCAGTTTCAATATCTAATAAAGAATCACCCGAGTTGTAGTGTTGACCTTCTTTAATTTTCCATTCGACAATTGCACCAGATTCCATGGTCGGAGACATGGCAGGCATGTCATAGATCTTAGCAGCCATGACGGAACTGGAAATACTGAAATGTCTAGCTGCATTTTGACTTAACAAAGCTCTAACACTTTGCAAAACGGTCCTTGAAGATCTTCTAAGCATAATTATATTATCTATGTGTATGTTGTGTGTGAGTTATTATCTGAAGATTTTGTTTTTAAACCCAACCAACCTTCATCCACATCATAAATACCAGCATGTCATGTCATCTGCTTTATCGCTCATCACAGAAAGGGCCGGACACAGCCAGACCGGCGCACAGCCCGGTTTTTTTTTTTTTTCGTGGAATTTTCTTTGCATGAATTCTTTCTATGTCTGAAAATTTTTGTCTCTGGAGTTGGAGACAGATGCTGAAAAAAACACGTAATTGGAATACAGTTTTGGGAACAACACATAACACAACATGGCTAAAAGAAAGGTTAAGAGATCCTCTGAATTGAGAAACGTCAAAAGAAGAAAGGAAGAAGATTCCAAACTCCAGTCATCTGTTTTTTCCAGAGTGGAAAGTGATAATGACATTTCAGATGTTGAATTTAATGATATAAACGACGAATTTGTCGATGATGTTGAAGAAACAAAACCTAATGATGGGGACGAAGATGATGAAGCTGAAGAATACGAAATGAAACCAAGAGCTTTCCATGATCCAGAAGCAGGTGGTGAAGAAGGTCTACCTATTCGTAAATCTGATGGTACCCTCGAAAGACGTATTATTCAAAAGGCACATGCAGAAAAGAAAGATGAAAGTGAAGATGAAGATGAAAGTGAAAATGAAGAGCAAGCTTTCAAATCAGATAAAAATTCAGACAAAGAAGATGGAAAATCTAAAAGTGATGAAGAAGAAGCATTGTTTGATGAAGAAGCTGATGAATCCTATAAGGGTTTGACACCTGAAGAAAAAATCATTAAAACAAAGGAAGATATTGCAGAAATGGCAGAAAGTCTAATTCAAGATCCAGAAGAAAATATATTACAACTTTCAAGATTAAGAAAAATGTCCAATTCAAAAAACTCATTAACTGCAAAATTAGCAATTTTAGCAATGGTTCCAGTTTTCAAAAGTATATCACCATCATATCATATCAGACCATTAACTGACAGTGAAAAGAAAGAAAAAGTTAGTAAAGATATTGCAAAATTGAGATTTTTTGAACAACATTTAGTTCTAAATTACAAACATTATATTGATCTATTAGGTAAAAAGGCATCTAAGTTTTCAACACAACCCAAAATTACGCCACTAGATGCGGAAATGGGTATTATTGCAACAAATGCATCATGTGAATTAGCATCATCTTTAAGATTTTTCAATTTTAGAAAGGAAATATTTAAAATACTAACTAGAAGAGTTATGAAAAAACCTCAAAATGAATATGAATTAAAAGCTTTCAAGAAGTGTGTCTCTACACTTGATAGTTTATTAATTGAAGATGCTTCAAATGGTGATATTTCCTTAGAATTAGTTATTCTTTTATCTAAAAGTATAAGAAGAAGAGCTTTTAATGTTGATGAAAGTGTGGTTAATATATTATTATCATTAACTGTTCTAAATGATTATGTACCAAATTCAAGAGAAAATGATGAAGATAAACCAAAGATGAAAAAGAAAGATAGAGTTCATTTAAGTAAAAAAGAAAGAAAACAATTAAAGGAACGTAAGTTGATTGACAAAGAAATGAGAGAAGCAGAACAAGCTGTTACTTCAGAACAGAGAGAGAAAAATCAAGCACAAATCTTAAAAATGCTTTTGTTATTCTATTTAGAAATTTTGAAAGCAAGACCTGCAAAGTTGATGGCTGCCGTTTTAGAAAGTTTATCTAAATTTGGTCACATGGTAAATATCGATATGATGGGAGACTTCTTACAAGTTTTAAGAGAAATTACAGAAGAATTATTAATGAATAAAGATTTAAATAGTAATGAAGTCAGACAAGTTTTATTATGTATTATAACGTCATTTTCATTAGTTGCTAACTTACCATCTAAGAAAGTTATTGTTGATTTAAATAAATTTGTTGATTATTTATATTCTTTATTACCAAATCTTGCATTAGATACTGAAATTGAATTTTCTTATAAAACACTAAGATTAATTGATCCATTGGCAACATCAGAATTAAATATAAAACCATCTGTTAACGTTTCAACAAAGGCGGAACTATTATTAAGATGTCTTAATGCTATCTTTTTTAACAGTAAAAGTGGTTCAAATAAACGTGCTTTGGCATTTACTAAAAGATTATATTTAGGATCATTACATTTACCTGAAAAGTCAACTATTGCAACATTAAAATTTTTAAACAATTTATTTGGTAGATATGATGGTATTAAAACATTATACTCTACAGAAGACAGAATTCAAAATGGTGTTTATAATTCAGAAGTTGATGAAACTGAAAGAGCAAATACTGAAGTTGCAGTTCTTTGGGAAAATGTGCTTTTGGATAAACATTATTCTAATAATGTTGCAATGGGTGCAAGACATTTATTTAAAAACGCTAAATAATTTTTTATTTTATAGAGTTATACAAACAATCTAAATTGAGTTACAATCGATGTTTGTTTTGTTAATAAAAGGAAAAAAACGAATTTATATTCATTTTATAAAAAAAAAAATATAAAAAAAGTTTGTAAAAAAATTGCTAAAAAATTCAAAAAATTGTTTTAATATTTTTCTTTGTTGTGTCTCAAAAGTTTCTATATGTTAATTTAATCTCTAGATTTTGAAAATTAATAATTCAATATTAATTCTCTTCGATATCAAATAAATCATCTGATTGGTCATCATTGGTAAAGTTATCAAACCCGTTATTTGACAAAATTTCATGTGGATTTACCATCTTTGTTGATGAGGCTGCTAGTGATGTAGAATTAAAAAATGCAGTTGATTTGGTAGGTGCCGATGATGAAACTGGTAATAAATATTTGTCATTAACACGATCGATAAAATGATTTGAGTTCATGTTAATATTGATGTTGGGTTTAGAAACGATCGTCTCAGTACCTGAATGCGAGCTTCTTCTATGATGAGGTGGGATGTACTTTTTATAACCTTTTGGACTGCCACCATTTATGTTAGATCCTGTACTAGAATGATTATTAGAAACAGTCGTAGCTAACGAACCATCCCTTGAATTAACATTCTTATCATCAAATATTTTATTTTCGGCAAACTGTTTACTTAATAAGTTTATGGCATTTGATTGAATTTGTTCAAATCTCTTATCATCATTATAAGTTGAAAATTTATAATCATCTCTATTTCTATTATTTGAGATAATCGGCTGGTCAAATTCAAAGGAAAATCCATCTTCTTCCGAATCGGAAGTATCGCCACTATCAAACGCAATGTCGGCATTATTAGAATTTTTCATAATAACATTGTTATTAATAGCATTCTTATTTGGAGGTTCAGTTAAAGGTTCATCATACTCATCATCTGAAAGAATTGCGGAACCCATTAATTCTGATGCATTCAAACGTAAATTAGGTGGAACATATTTTCCATCAATTGATGATCTCATTGAACTCGATAAACGAACTAAAGTAGTAATATTTGATGATAACCTTCTTCCTAGTTTCTGTGAAGTTGAATCAATATACCCATCCAATCTGTTGTTTTTAGATTTAATGTGATTAGATTTAAAACTTCCTTTATTATTTTTATTACCATTATAAGATGAGAGATGACTAGGTCTTCTCTTTCTTTTTTGCCATGCTCTTCTATCGCAGTAACTGGAGTTGTGATAATAATTATTATAACTATTATTATTAAAGTGTTTATAACTATAATTATGATTGTAGGAACCATCAAAATCCTTGTATTTTCTGTAATAAGTACCTCTTTGTTGTAATTGTTGCTTTCCTCTATTAGCTTTCTCCATGTAATGAGAAAATACCGACTTTGGTGTGAAAAAATCTTTTCTATTAAAGTCAAATGTATCTTCCTTTAATGGTTCACGTCCATTTGACCTGCCATCTTGTGATTTATTTCTATAGTTATAATTTGCTATTCTCAAAGGCTTACGATGTGCAGGATTCCAACGTCTAGCTCTATAATTATTGTTATTGTTATTGTTATTGTTATTGTTATTGTTCATATTGTTTGATTTCATTGTTGACTTTCTTAATTCATTCTTATACTTGTTCAATGAATTACTCGATAATAATTTATGAGGCGGTTCATACTTCTTTTGAATTGAAATTGGTTGAATTGTTGAATAATCTCCAACCTTTGGTTCTGAATCTGAATCCATTATATGATCAATTGAGTTCATATTTTGCATATCTTTACTAATCAAAATAATAGGATTAGAAGGTTTAACTGAATGTTTAGAAGAAGTTGTTGAAGAAGTAGAAGGTGTTGATAGTTGTGCGTTGGTCTCTTTGTCACTATCGGTAATAGTTGCTGTGTTTTCAAGTTTCATATGTTCAGAATTAGATTCAAGGGTATTAATGTTTTCAATATTTTCTTTGTTATCTATTAAATTATTTGATATAATTGCTTGGTCGTGCTCATCTTCAACTGCTTCTTCAACTAAAGTATTGTCCTTGTTATCATCAATATCTTCTTCAAATTCATAATCATAAGTTAAAACATCAATAGTCAATAAAGATCTTTTAATCATTTCCAGATCTCTATTAGCGGGATCTAAAGTTAATGAATGAATCATAACAGAAAATAAATCATAACTCATGAATGGGAAAATATCAAACAGAGTTTCTCTATTTGCTGCAAAATGTAAAAACATTTTATCTTTAGAACTTGCAGATCTAAAAGGAGATTTTCCGAAAACAATATTTAATAAGCAAACACCTAGTGACCAAATATCTACTTTATCAGCAGCATAACTATCAATATCAGAATGTTCTAATAATTCAGGTGCCATATACCGTTCACTACCAACATCAAAATCATGACAAATTAAATGATCTGTAGCTAACCCAAAATCTGTTAACTTAATTGACCAATCGTCATCAATTAGAATATTTTCAGGTTTAATATCACGATGATAAACACCATGTTTATGGCAAAATTCAACAGCACTAATCAACTGCATAAAAACATCAATAACATCTCTTGTTGCAACCGGTGCAATACCTAATTGAATCGCATCATGTAAATCACCCCTTGGAGCATATTCTAAAATCATAAAAGTATCAAAAGAATCTAACAGTGTAGTAATATTTGGATGAGAATCGACCTTTTTCAGCATTAAAATTTCTTGTTTTGTCTCTCTTAAAACAATTGATTTACTAACATCTTTTTCACTATTTTCAGTATGAGAATAAGTTGAATTTGATTTCATAACTGATTTAGTTTTCGAATCTAAACTAACTGACTTGATATCAATATTCTTACTAGTTTTCGAATTTTGTTGATTTTGATAAGCTTCGAAATCACCTAAACGACCAGAATTATATTTAACGGCAACTAAATTATTATTATTTTTGGTATCTTTTGCAATAGAAACGATACCAAAAGAACCTTCATTAAGACCTTTTACTCTTTGATATCTATCATGTAAAAGGTCACCATTTAAATAATTGTAGTAATTTGATTCAATTATAGTCATTATGGTGCAATAGTAAGAAATAATATGAAATAAATAAATAGGTTAAAATAAATAAATAAAATAATTGAATAAATAAATAATTGATTGAAATGAATGTGCACGTATTAATAAATGTATGATCAATAAAAATTTGAAATTCAATATTTAAAATAATATGAGTAATGTCAGAGCATAAAATAAAATAAATTAGAAAATAAAATAAAGGAGATGTGTTATGAAATTATAGAAGAGTTGTATTTTTTTTTAGTAAAAGAGTTTCTTTTAAAAACGTTTGTCTTTTTTTGTCTTTTTTAGTTACGGATTGATTGAAATATCAGAAAAATTATTGTTTTCACTGGTATAGCAACAATAATTTTATCTTTCCTAGAAGAAACGGATGCTATGGAAGGAAAAGGAGTTTAGGAAAAAGAGAGGGGCCAGAAAGCTTAGATAAATCGACTGTATGTGCGTGTATTAGAGTGTGTTAAGATGGAATGTGCAGAAAAGAAGGGAACTGTAGCAATCAAAAGAAAGAGGGGGTGGCCGGTGGCAAAGGGTAACTTAGTGTCAAGCAACAAAATGTCCCCAAGCAGGACACTGCTATCTCGGCGCTGTGTCATACCTCGTCCCTTGCTCTTTCCCCATTCTGTCATTGATTACGCACCGTTTGTTTGTGTTTTTCGCAGAGCCCCCTCCGTCGACCGACGCAGAAGATTCGAGAAAAACTGCGAAAAAAACTGCCCGAAACGATCGCGCGGCTTCTGGCGGCTTGTCACTTGGCAAGACATGAAAATGGCATGTCTGACCAACTGGTCGGCTATTACAGAGCGTGTTTTTCGATCGGTTTGGATGCTGATCACAGTATACACGTGGGTTGCTAACATCACTATGCATTCGAGTGGTTATACGCCGTTGACTTCGGCAACAAACTTGCCTCTTTCGCCGGTTATCTCGTTGGAGTCTTCGATCAGCGAAGTAGATGATATCAGACCTTTGTTATCGCCTATTGTCTCCGAGCCTGATGAATCCAACACGAATCCAACCACTGTCGACAAGCTGATGTTGACTCCAGGCGAGGACGAAGACGATTTTTTATTAAGATCACTTAAATTTGCTTCTTTTTCAAACACAAATCTGAAATTCAACTCAAGATTAAACTCAAAATTATCACTCATGTCTTCAAAAACTAGTTTAAAGATGTATAAAGATAATCCAAATACATCATCTTCTGCAGAGGCACAACCTTACATTTTTACACCTAATAATTCCAAATTTTTGACATCTACTCTTTCGGTATCAGCTCCTGCTACAACTACAAATGATATTGATGAACACCCCGCTAGACGACGTAGCAGTATTGCTGAATCAATAGTTTCAGAAATCGAATATTTGAAAGCTTTAACTGTGAGTCAATTGAAAAGACGTAGGTTTTTCGTTATTTGTATTTTCAGTTTGATTTGTATGCTTATATTCAATTTGGTTTTTTTACCAAGAACAACATTAGATAGAGATTTGAGAAGATTATATGGTGGATTTTTAACATTTGATGATGTTGCAAGAATTTATATTAGTCAGCTGAACTATAAACCACAAATCGAGAAATACCTTAAATTTTATGATAATGAATCACATTTTCCTGGTGGAAGTTATGCATCTATTGAAGTATTAATGAAAAGTTTTTCTTCTTTACAAACTTCAATTGAACAATATGATGTGTTTATGGGCACGCCAATCAAAATTAATTTACAGCTCTTAGATTCAGAATCAAATGTTATTTTTCATCCAAATATAAAAGAACTAGATAATTTATCATATTATCCATATAGTGCAAGTGGTACAGTTACATCAGAATTTGTATATGTGAATTATGGGCTAAAACAAGATTATGAAAATTTGAAAAACGTTGTGGACATAAGTAATAAAATTTTTATAATAAGAATAGTTACAATACATCCAAGTTTATTAATTGAATTAGCACAATCAAATGGTGCAAATGGAATAATTTTTTATAAAGATCCATATGATGATGGAGAATTTACTGAAAAAAATGGTTATAAACCATTTCCATTAGGATTTGCAAGAAATCATGATGCTATTGATAAAGATACTGGGAATTTTATCTATTATCAACCTGGAGATCCAACAACTCCCGGTTGGTCACCATTTTTATTGGATAATTATAAAAGATTAAAGAATCCAAAAACGATTCCTAAAATTCCAATTATTTCAATAAGTTTTAATGATTTACAGCCTATTCTAAAAAACATTAACGATATTGGACCAGATTTGAATTGGAATGGAAATATTGCAGATTTTGATTATAAACCTGGACCAAGTAATGGTTTAAAACTTTCTATTGTAAACCATATAGATTATGATACTAAACCAATATACAATATGATTACTGAGATTCCAGGTATAATGAGTGATGAAGAAATAATAATTGGTACATCAAGGGATGTTATCAGTGGATATGGTGGAATTAGTAATGGAGAAACTGCATTGTTTGAAATAGCGAAAGGGTTTAATGAATTAGTTAAATGTGGATGGAAACCTTTAAGAACTATTAAATTGATATCATGGGATGCATCAAGTTTAGGACAATTAGGATCCACAGAATATGGAGAATACCATGCACAAAGATTAATTGATAATTGTATTGTTTATATTAATTTGGATAAAATCAAAGGTAGGAAATTATCAATTCAATCCAATCCATTATTTAATAAACTTCTTGAAAAAGTTATGGAATTGATCATGATTGATGATAGCCAGACATTAAAGGAACAGTTTGATTATAATAACAATACTATTGGAATTATCAGTGATGAAGTGAATGATTATTCAATATTTCAAAATCATTTGGGTATTCCATCAATCAATATTGCATTTGAACAAGATAAAAATTTTGATCCTGTTTCATATTCGAATTCTAAATTTGATAACATCAAATTACTTGAAAGCTATGATCCCGATTTAAAGTTGCATAATTTATTGGCACAATTTATAGGAATGTTCGCCATAGAATTAAGTGAAAATGAGATTTTGAACGTTTCAACTTCGGAATACATTCGACTTTTAAAAAATGAACTAGATTTAATTACAGATAACATTCCGGTTAAATGGATGAACAGAAACATGTCTTATCCTTTTGAATTTGTGAAACTTAATGATGAAATAGACAGAATTAAAATTAATTCACATCAAGTATTGCAAGAATCAATTATTTTTGACACGAAGTTAAAAGAATTACAAGAAAAAATTATACTGGATTATCCGTGGTTTAAACTTTACAAAAAAGTCAAGACAGCCATTCAAATCAAAATGTACAATAGCAAGGTGAAAGCGTTTGATCGGATGTTCATTTCTATCAATACAGCAGGATTGCTCCAAAAACGACCATGGTTCCGTCACCTTATGTTCGCACCAAGTCTTGTGGATCCTGCCGTTGTGCTGCTCCCGGGCCTGCAGGAGGCCGTCATCCGTGATGACTTCCAACAGTTTGAAGAAAACCTTCTTGCTTTGCGGATAGCTCTCTCATGGGTGCAGCGCCTTCTCTGAATGTTGTACTGTCCTATTTGTAATCGTTGAGATCCAGAAGGGCTCAAGGCATTTATTAATCATTAAATGATGAATTTCATCAGAGATTTTGTTGGTGAAGAGAGCGTTTATACATAGCCAACAGTATATAAGTTTGTATAAAAAGGGACCTAAATACATGGAAATAGCCTATATATATATACACTAGAAAGCTTAATCGTTGATTACAACTGCATAATAACGTCTAACGTTATTAAAGACACATCCCATGACGCATCAAATGCAAGTGATTTAAATTAATCACAAATGGACATTGATGAAATAGTTGTTAATGTAAGGCCAAAAATTGTGGAGAACAAATATGATGCACGGAGATTATTAGGTCTTATTGACGCTTTCCACCGATATACAATTTATCAAGACCAAAGTAGAGGTATTTATTTGATATTATAAGAGATGAAACCTAAAAGTTATAATAAATATCATGATATTTTGAACAATGTTCCACTTTGCGCACATTTGTGCTGTCGTCATTTACTTTGCATTTGCGATTGGTGTCTTCATCTTATGAAGCATATATCCAACAATCTAATTGTACTTACTATTATGTAAAATGAAGAATTGCAAAAGATATACATTCCGGTGTCGTAAATGTCAATACGAGATGCATTGTGACAATCACCGATGTGATTATCTTCTTCTTTACACAATTTACCTTGGTTGAAATCTAGAACTCATAATGTAATCTGGTTTCAATGCTGTGTGTCCTTGTCGCTGTATGTCCTCACATGAGAGTTCTGGTTAGACTCGGGCGATTATCTAATATTGAGTACTGCCATCAGCAGGGCGGGGCCAGCCGAGGGCGGTCCAGTGGGCGAGTGAGAGTCTTCGAGGAGTGAAACTTATTTAGACGTGGAGATGGGTGGACGGTGGATGGTTGACGCATGACAGGACCGTATTTAAGATACTGTCTTTTCCTGCACAACACAGCACAATGTTCAGTATCGCAAGAAGACAATTTTCCACCTCATCTGCTAGTTTATCCAAGGTTTACTTTGACTTAACCATTGGCGGTGCAAAACAACCAAGAATTATTTTTGACCTTTTTGAAAAGGAAGTTCCAAAGACCGCAGAAAACTTTAGAGCTTTATGTACTGGTGAAAAAGGTTTTGGATACAAGGACTCTATTTTTCACAGAGTCATTCCAGGTTTCATGCTTCAAGGTGGTGATATTACTCACTTCAATGGTTACGGTGGTAAGTCTATTTACGGTAACAAATTTGAAGATGAAAACTTCAACATTAAGCACACTAAACCAGGTCAATTATCTATGGCAAACGCAGGTCCAAATACCAACGGTTCTCAATTCTTTATTACCACAGTTCCATGTCCATGGTTAGACGGTCATCATGTTGTCTTTGGTGAAGTCGTTGAAGGCTTGGATACTTTAAAAACTGTTGAATCTAACGGTTCCCCATCTGGTCAACCAAAGGCTGAAATCAAAGTTGTTGAATCCGGTGAATTAAAGGATTAAATAAATATACACTCTAATCTATAAATATTTAAATATCTATATCTATATTAGTATATATCATGACTTGTTTATTTAAAAAAAAATTTATGACCTACGTTCTTTTTCTTCATTTAATTGTTGAAAGACAGCATGTGAACTCATAAAGAAACTTGCCTGTTGTAAGCCAAATTTTTTAATCATGGCAAACTGTTGTGCACTTTCTTGTGATAATTGAGCAAAGAAAACCATTTGTTGCTCGAGATGTGCCAACTCTCGATTCATCTCGTCAACCTTTTCCGCCCGAGACGACATTAGTAATGCATGTGTGTTTATGTGGTGCTAAGTGTTGAAAGTGTCTAGAACGTCATACCTTTATTCGAAGCAACCCGACCTGATCTAATTTAACAACAACAGTGATTTGTTATTATAATAATATCGCAATTTTTGATTTTCTCCCACTCATTTGAATGCACTCAGAAAAAACAAACATGATAGACTAAATTTTTCATGCCCGATCTTTCAACACTCCTTTTTTCAGAAAGCTTTTAAAATCTAATGAATAGGTACAACTACTTTAGATTTTTGTGACTACGGCCACTTTGAACAAATGAAGAATTATGAGTCAAAGTAGTCATGTTTTTAAAAAGTTTGCAAAAACCGTGAGTCTTCTGACCAAGAACTTAATTGCGAATCAAGGAAGAAATGAAAAACCACTGAAAATTGCAATAGCCTTATCAGGAGGTGTTGATTCAATCGTACTACTTGATATGCTTGTAAAATACAAGAAATTTTATTCAAAAAGTGAAGTTGATATTCATGCAATTACAATTGATCATGGATTACGTGCAGAAAGTGGGAAGGAAGCATCTAAATTAAACGAAATTGTGATTAATAAAATGAAATATCCAATATCTCATAAAATTTTAAAAATTGAACAAGATATAAATCCTAATCAAATTGAAAAACATGCAAGAGAATTAAGATATAAATTAATGTATCAATATTGTAAAGATCATAGAATTGAAAATATATTCCTGGGACATCATTTAGATGATCAATTAGAGACTTTCATTTTAAGATTATTATCGAATTCGACAATATTTGGATTGATGGGTATGAAAGAAATAACACCTGGAAATTTAAACCAAATTAATAAAGTTGATTTGGTTCGACCTATGCTTAATATATCTAAATCAGATATTTATCATTATGCAAACAATGAAAATCTTGATTGGTTTGAAGATTATACAAATAAAGATACGACATTGACGGCTAGAAACAACATTCGAGATTATTTGTTAAATAACCAAGAAAAAAGGCAAGAGTTAATCCATTTACATTCAAAAGTATGTGAGTTAATGAATGGATTCATCTATAAAAGAATGAATAATCTTTCCAATGATCCAAATATTAAACTTAGTTCCTCTTTTAACAATAAGCTTTTTTTTCTAACTATAAATATAAAAATATCCAAATCATATGTTGACAAACTCAACATCATTGATTATTTAGTTTTTGATAGATTGTTGTTTAATCAAATATGGCTAGTAAGTCCAAATAAAGCTTATCATTATGGGTTCACGAAATTTGATAACAAATATTCTGTATTATCAACCAAATTCAATTGTCGAAGCTTATCAGAACATATTATACAAAACACAATGATTGCTATAAACAGTGGTAATAAAAAGCAACAAAAGCTTACATTAGCCGGATGTTTGTTCAAATGGAAATGGAATTTAAGCGAGGAGGGTAACGTTGATGGTAATATTAATATTGAAATTAAGGTTTTCAGAGAGCCTCCCCATAGAAACAATAAGAATGATGAAAGTTTACAAAACTTCAAATTACAAGAGGGATGCAGCTTTTTATATGACAATCGTATGTTTATTGAAATGTATTCTACAATATTACCATCATTATCAACATCATCACCAGAAATACTGACAATACAGCCCTGTTCTAAAAGTCTATGCATGTCGATAGGAATGGACGTGAACAAGGATAGGCAAACTATTTCGAATTTAGTAGAGGCTCGTGTTCCTGTGGTCACTGCTTCTACAGTGGTTGTGGGTGGTCCCACGTTGCATGAGAATGGAGTGCTAATGGTGGGCAAGACTGCTATCCGTACGATATCTAAGAGAGCTGTAATTGTATAAACGAGAAGGGAGCGGAATTAAATAAAGTAGATGGTTTTCCGAGGGCGGGAAAGTATAAAGCAAAGAACTATAAAGTATAAATAATAAGTAAAGCTAAGAAAATAGAGCTGTGACTATGAAAAAATGTACGGACAAAAAATGAAGTTTTAAGTAGAATTAAAGTGAAAAAGAAAATGTGGGGGGTATAAAATGAATTAATAATTAGATGTATATGAACACATAAGATAAATATGAACTCTTTAAATCTGTTACTTGCATGCAAAAGTGGAGATACGGATTTATCATCTAGTACTCATATTAGCAATATTAGTGGTATTTTTGATTGGAGCACTGTTGAAATAGCCTGTATGACCCTGTGTATAAGGATATTTCTGTGCATGACTAGGTCCATGATGAATTGGACTGTAAAATCCGTTAAGCTTGTAGTACGTAGGAAAATGTTCACTATGGTTAACTTTAATAAAGTTGTTTGGAACTAAGTTATTAGCATTTGTGTTGGTATTGTTAATAGTATTGTTAGTGGGATTTATAGTTATGTTTTGTGGATAATAATTAGATGGTGAACTCAAGTTTACAAAGGAAGAAGCTGCAGATGATGATGATGAAAATGATGAAAACGATGAAAATGATGAAAAGGATGAAAACGATGAACCTAATGGTGATCTTGAAGAAAAATCAGATTTTGGTTCATTTCTTTTGTTGTTGGCAATGGTATTATAAAATTTGTTGGTTTGGATTCCTCTTTTATTAATTAAACTATTAAGCTTTTTTTTCTCTTTTAAGGATTTTCTTAAAGAGATAAATTCTTGAGGTAATCTTTTTTCACCATGTTTTTGAATTAAAATGTGAGTGTTTAAATGATTTAATGTACCGTAAGCTTTTGTACAATTTGCATAGTTACACTTGTAATGTCTTTCAATTTCAAAAGCTTTCTTTCTTTTTCTTTTACAAAGGGAATTGTGAGATGATAAAGAAGAGGAAGATAATAAAGAAGGCAAAGTTGATAGAGCAGCATTTTCATCTGAATTGAATTTGGATTCTTTAGTTGGAGGAATTCCTATTCCTAATAAACAAGATTTTGAAGTTGACTTCTCAATTGAGTAATTGTTATTGGAAGGTGATGTTGGAGTTAATTTTGTAGTCATTACATTTTCAGGTAATGATAATGAATGTTTAGGTTTTGGAAATAATGGTGGATTATTATAATTAGTTAAATGGTTACTAATATTGTTAGATAAATAATAAAATTGGGAAGATGTAGTTGAGGATGAACATGGGGATGTAGATTGATCCAAATTATCAAATGAAACTGGAGAATTGGATATTGCTGATGGAGAAAAATAAATGCAACCAGAATGTCTATATTTGTTAAAACTTGGATTGTTGATTTGTTGCGATGAAGAAAGAATGGTAGCAGGGGTGGTAGCAGAAGTGGTAGCAGATACCTGGGGTAATTGCTTTTCGACAAAGCAGTGAGCTTTAAAAGAAGTGTAATTGGAATTAGAGTTCGTCATAAATGCGATATAAAGAAATATAAATCTATTTGAGATTACTTATGATTTGCAATATTTTGATGGTAGCAAGGACGCCACAATGATAAAACAAAATAGACTACTATGAAAAAGGAAAGAGAAGAAGAGTAGAAGTATTTAAAGATGAAACAGAGCCAGCAGAAGCAGAGCACCTGAAACGAGCCTAGTGCAGTATAAGACTGCTGGAAAATGGTTTCACTTTTAAACGACACACATTTTTCTTTCAGCCATGCCCAGGCTAGCTCAAACCGCAAGCTAGTTCGAGCTAATTCTACCCCAGTTTTACTCCGCAAGCTGGATCCCGCACACCAAACACGGGCAAATATGGTTGCGTGCATGGACAGATCTAAGTCACTTCCCGAAGGAGAGTGAGCCAGCCCGGCTGCCAGCGTGCGCCGCTCAAAGCGGGCTGCAGCTGGTGCTCGATCGCGCAGGGGGCCGGGGGAGGGGAAGAAGCGGAGTCCGTTTAGGTCAGCTGGCCCATTGCTTGCGTTTTAGTGGTTCCCAGTGTGCGCGGGGGCAAAGTATGGTCGGCCCAATGCCGAGTTTCATCCAAAGGGCATGATGTTTGTTTGTGTACAAAAATTTTGCGTTGGACGACTGCGTGCAATTTTATCACGTGCTGCGGGAAAGTTAAATAAATTAAGTTTGCTTGAGAAGGTTTTTGCAAATCTAGGCGAGGCACATTATTTTTGCGTGCAGCACTTCTGGGAGGATATAATGCACTGCAATCGTAATGCTAAATAGAGTCATACGAATCTTTATAATTTTGCATTTCGTATCTTCTTGGTCCCAAATGATAGCTACTTATCTATGTAAGCACGTGCACATAAACACGCAACTTTGCTGACAGCAGTGATCAATTAAGAATGAAAAGTAGGCTTTAAATATACACGAGAAAATGAATCATCAATGATTCTTTAAACTGATAACTGAGTATTATGCAAAGACTCATTAGCTCTCTATTATCTCAATCGGATTGTAAAATTTGTAAATAAACAGAAATATTTAAAAATCTGAGCATTATTAACAAATTTAATGCTAGAAAATACTACATAGTTTACTCAAGTTGCCCTTTCAAATTGTTTTCTGTACTAAAAATGTGTAGAGTATTAATTCGGCATAATAAGGCTGCAGCTATTATTAACTAATTTAAGAAAGCAAATTTGTCCTCAAACCAAATTTTTGTTCTATTATTGTTTCGTTAATTTTTTTTTAAGGAAGCTCGGATCTATAATCTTTTCCTTTTACTTTTTACAATACCGGCAAAATGTTAATAGATAGGCCGCTATTTAGACCGAGATTGCAAAGCTTATAACTGAATCATTGATCATAACAAATCAAGTAGCAGAACTACTATCCAATCTCTCTATTTCTATAAATAAATATTGTTATTATTAAACTCAATAAATCTAGCCTTTCAAATAACTCCTGTGGGCAAAAAAGATTAAAAAATTATTGTTAAATGATACTGATTTTTGCCTGTTATCTATCGAAGGCTATCAAATAAATCGATCCACACAGGGGGGACAAATTTTTGTAGGCTATCGCGGACTTACTGAAAGTCTTCGAAAGGAGTAGCCCACTTTTTGGCAATGATCGCTTAAGGCGCAGATTACGATCAATGGGCCGATTAAGCTACACAACTTTATTGCCATCCGCAGTAATTTATTGACGTAGAGTATTAAGCAGCCAATGTTAAAGAAGCTGCTAAAGCATGACCATAGCTTTAAGAGAACTGTGAACAGATAAAGAATTCTGTTTTTCTCTTCAAAAAGAGCAATCAAAGTAATAAATAAGGAATTTGTATGTACGAGAAGAATTAAACAATAAGAACTTAGCAACGGTAAAGCGTTTTTGTCACATGCATACATCAATGAAAAAAATCAAAAATTGAGTTTTTATTTCCCTCTCCGGGTGATAGTATACTCAAATTTTTACCGTTTTTTTTTTACTATTGTCTCTATTGTTTTGATGTATGGCTGTATAATCATCATAGTACAATCGTGTGTATACTTCCAAGATGATATAGCCCCTTAAACAAAGCTGCATATTAGATTCTTTTTTACAGCAACAGTTATGGGAAACTAAAAACTGATCTTTGTGTGTGTCAACAACCAGTTAAAAATTTTGTAAACATTGCCCAGCATATCCATCTCCAATTGAGCGTTTATATTATAATAAAAAATTATTCGATGAGTTTTATATTGAATCGAACTATATATAAGATATCGATTACATTTCAATCACAATAGGTGTGGCCTTTTAACATGTTCTTACCTACTCTTTAAGGTCATGAAACAAAGAAACAACTCTCTCATCTCAATTTGCAACGGCGTCTAGCCTTTTTGTTCGGATTCCGAGAAAATGCGCACATTGCAGTCCGGATTTCGCGGTGTGAAAACAGCTAATTCTGTGCCAATCCGGGACAACTTTCTCCAGAGACAATATTTTACGCCTGGGCTGCACGCATGAATGGAACTTCTGCACGACGTCAATATTGTTATTATAGATTGGAGTTATTAATTGCTAAACTCTTAACCTGCTTTGAATTTTTTCAACGCAATCTCATAACCACTTTGCGGACCCATTTACGTCTGCGATATTCCTCCGTATTCACATCATACACCCAACCTTCTTTCTCACCTTGGTGTACAGACAACTCATTAACGGATCCAATATTCTCAACCCATTCAAGTGACCTGTCAATTTCCCAATCTTCCCCAGTCAGAAAAATCCATGTTGCATTAGAATCTTTATTCTTACCGAAAGGTGGTAAAACTTGACTAATATCGTAAACTAATACTGGTTTTCTTCGTTGCAATCTATTTTCATCACTCAGTGAAAATAAACTATCACTAAATCCAAAGAAATCATATCCATTACTTGTTCCAAATATATTCCGTTGTTCAATCTCATATATCGTGACTTCCCTAACAAAAACTGCTTCATCAATGATGACGTTCTTTTTCAAAAATAGATCAACCAAATTACGTGTAGAATTGGTGGATTTTAGCCCAGATTGATCCTTTGGTTGCTTCTCTAGTTCAGTTGACTCCTTTGGCTGCTTTTCTTCAAATTTACTAATTAGTTCCATTCTCAATGGATGATTCATACATATACCAATCCAAACTCCAACAATGAAAATGGCTTTCCATGGAATATATTTACCTAAAACACAGCCAATCAGACTAATAAAAAACAATTTGTAAACTAGAATTGTAGATCCCTTTTCCTCAACGAAACCACAGCTTTCTTCAATAAAATTTTCAATAGTTTCAATACTTTTCAAAATTTGACTAGTTTGAATTTGAATATCTAATAAACTCTTCATAATAAAATTACGATACATTCGAGGTACTCTCTGTTCATATAATGTTTGTTCTCTTGGTTCTTGTTTATCTTCGCTTTCCTCTTCTACTTGATCTTCCTCGTTAACTGTTTTTTCAATCATTTCAATCATTTGCTCAACATTTACAAATTCAAATTCATCATCTGAACTACTCGTATCAATCAAGTTGGGTTCATTACTCACTTTAATTTTTTGGATGTCTTTATTGTCATCAAGATCCCATAAAAACCCAAATAAACCACCACCTTTAATGTTATTTGATGTAGTATCCTTTAATCTAATCCCTAAGCCATTATCCCAATATTCATAATATTTACGATCTTTAACTGGCATACTTGGTTTTTCAACCATTGGATGCCGCTTAGAAAAGCTCGTACTCATGTAATAAATCAAATATAATATAGGATACAGCAAGAAAAAATATGGATAAATGCATGCCCAAGTATACAATAACAAAGCAGCTAAGGTTTTATCGACCTTTTCCCAGGTAAAGATTCCTGAAATAAAAGCAATAGTAGATGTAACAACTTTCAACTTTTCTGAAAGAAGTTGAACATTAATTGCGATTTTTTGCAGTGATAAAGTTTCTGAGTGATGATGGTGTTGATGAGTATGATCATGATTGTGATGGGTTTTTGATAGAGTTTTTTCAGCATCATTAACCCTGTCACTACTTTTCAAAAAAAACCTGTCTATAAAATGATGTTTTGGTTCTCTAAGTTTATCAAAGTCGTTTTGCTTAAGCTCGTTGAGAAAAGATTCAAGATTTTCGTCATTTTGCATCATCGACACGGCAATTTTGTAAAATGATCTCATTATTCTATTACGATGTCTTTCTTTTTTTCCCTGTGCATTCTGTTCCCTGTCGCCCTCTTGGCTGTTGTCATTAATGCAAATATCAGGGGTGTCTGGGGTAGACTGGGCCCAGTATGATAAAGTCATATTTGCCACTCTCGTGAATATATATCTATATATCGATGATATGGAATGCCCAATTCGAGTCAGTTGGAAGTCAACGGAGTGAGTATGCGATTCTCGGACAAGATAGAGAGCCCTTCGGGAAACAAACAAACACAACGTTACATACAAGTTGATCTATACGCGGAACGTTGACCGCTTTCTGAATGTTCTCTTTTTGTGACTAGCTTCAAATAACTTAATCTAATATGCAGCTAACCAAATCTTGCTCATACTAGCCCGATGCTGCAATTACATGCATTATGTTTGAAGTTTGTGACTCCCCCCCTTCAAGGTTTTTTTTTGTGATCTAAACACCAGGGAAATGAAAGTTGGTATAAATATTGTACATTTATAAAAATAAAGGTTAAAAACGGGAAAGCTAAAGTTTTTAATGGTTTTCTCCTTCTTTGATTATGCCCAAAAATAGCTTTCCAAAGCATGGATTCATTGGATTATTATAATGTTCATACGGATCGCTCCTGTTTAATCGATCCCCGCAAATGTTACAAAAAAAAACCAAGCATTTAGAACATGTCATTTTATTGCATCCTTCCGATCGTTGAATGTAAGCAAAACAATTTGGACATTTAATGATCTCTGCATCTCCTGAACGAATTAGTTGTTCAAATTGTTCTTGAGCTATGTAATCACTTACTGCAAGTTCTAGTATTTTCTTACCATATTTGAATGAAATATTTGAACAAATATCACGGTCATCAATTGATTGTTTTGCATTGCTACCGTTGTGTTCAATCCATGTTTTCATAACTTCTGTTGGAATCTTCTTCATGTAAATCGAACAGGAATTAATTTCACCATGCCATGAATGGAAACAATCTGAACAAAATGCAAAATTGCATGTTGGACAAATCGCAAGCTTTGAATCAGCACTAGTTTTAATGAAAATTGTTGAACATAAAGATCTAGGACATTCTGCGACTCTATTGGGAAAAAATCGTCGATATCTATTCATTGAACTTCTATAATAAAGTGTTTTGTACCTTTCTGTTAATTCCATAGACTTTTCGAGTGGTAAGAATCGTTCTAAAATTTTAATATCTACAGGTAATTTGAAAAAATCAATATCAAATTGTTTAAAGTTGACTATATTTCCCTGTTCCGCCTGTCGATTAAAATCAGTAATATAATCCGTTTTCAATTTTGTACATTGGACAGAAGGACAATGAACATTTTCAATTTCACCACGTTGAATAATATGCGTGAAATAATCATTAAGACAATTATTACAAAAGACATGATTGCATTCATTAAATTTTGTAGCATCATAACCTTTTTGTTCAGATTGACATATATCGCATGTAAATGTCGAATTATCAAAAATTTTTTGTTCTGCTTTCTCATTTTCACTAATTAGTAATTCATACTGATCTTTATTATTTACTATAAATTCCCAATCAGGGAACCTTCCAAATGCAGTCTCACTTCCAGTCTTTATGTAATCAATGTATGAATATATTATTGCGTCTTTAAATCCCTGCCAGAGCTCATAAAGTTCATGATATATCGTGTTTAAATTCGAAGGTAGTAACCAAGAACTTACATTCTCTAATAGTACACTTGGCGGATCATTTTCTGGATATCCATCAGGTATATTGATTAAACATTTAATAACGGGTAAATTTCTAATTTCATAAGATTCAATTACCATACAATCTTTTTGGTTTTTTAATTTGATCACAAGCGGAGACTCTAATCTCACAGCAATATCAATCGTGCATTGTTTGAAATCCCGATCAATCAAGAGTTCCGGATATATGAACTGCAATGATTCAAATTCCTCTTTTATTCGTTCGATGTCGGGAGCAGATGATAGTTCCTCCATGGCCATAATGATGCCAGTATGTGGTATCCTCCAAGTCTCTTCTAAAGTAGTAAAACAGCATAGATCGTCCCCTGCCAACCAGATAACTTATTGGGTCAACCGACTTAAACGAGACACTATTTGTCGGAATAATATATTAAATAGCGAGCGCTCAATAGAGGAAGCACTTCATCCTCTAAAGAGATGGTATTGCCGATTCCGATTTGTGAATGAATAGTATGTATATACGT
>JAKTWG010000096.1:0-27638 GCA_030560915.1 Pichia sp. NRRL Y-12824 | reverse complement strand
TGCCCCGTTCGTGCCCCGTCCGTGCACCGCCACCTCCGCCACCCGAGCCTCTTTCCTGCACCGCGAGCCGCACACCCTCTTCTCTGCTGAGCCGCACTCTATTTGCGCGTTACTGTTTTTTTCACTAACACTGGAAAGTAGGTCATGCAGGTAGCACACAAGGTAACGCGAATGCCTGGAAAATATGATAACGTTAATAGTGTCTCTCATTATTGACAAAAAAAAAGCATTTATTAAAAAAAAACATCAATCATTTTTTTAAAGCCCAGTCAAAATTTAGTTCATTAATTGAATAATTATTCTCCTCTATCGATCGCTATTGCAATACACAAAATCATCCTTCAGTAATTAAAAAAGTATTATTAATCAAACCAATGAGCACATGCAAGTTTTGTTGGAAATTTTGCTCCGAAGAATAGCTCAGCAATATGGGGAAACCTAGAATAATTTGGTGATGTCAACTACTTTATTGCACGTCGAATGTCAATTGTCAATATCCGGAAAGTTGATATATAATCAGGTTTATTTTGGGCAAATATAGTTTAAAAATATTTCAAAAAATACTATGAGTTATGTAATAATAAGAAGCCTATTAGATTGTCAAAAAAAATTGCAAAATATTACATTTCAAACCTACTAACCAACAATCAATAGGCCAGTTGCACCGACAGAGCCCACATAATGTTTGCTTATGAAGCATCTACTAGGGACCAAAATAAAAAAAGGTTTTTTGAGCAACAAACATAACCAAAGGTAACAATTAACTTTTATGTATGTGTGTTAATCTATAACACTGCCATTGGAGAGTTCATACAAAAAACCTAAAATCATAAAAAATCGACACGGTAAATGCATGCTATTACGATCTTTTGATTAATGCAGCACAATTATATAGATCTTGGAGTATATATCATCACCCAATCAAATACTCATATTATTAGGCATTATTATAACTTTTTTAAAAACTTATGACTGAACTTTGCATTGATCTGTAGTGAGCTGAGCTCAGCGTGCCTCAGCAAATATAAAATGCATTTTTGTGGATGGAAAGCTAAAGCTGGAACTAAAAGGATATACTTATACAGAAAAAAGATCAATTATTTAGATGAATTGACCTTTCAAAGCATACCATAAATTTCAACCAAATCCCCAAGATAAGGTTTTCGGTTGCAAAGTTTTTAAAATGATTTCAGAGATGTTTCCAAAATGTCCAATTAAGTATTAAAAGATTTGATATCTGGCTGATGATGGAAAATCAAACACATCATCTGTTTGATATCCGAAGAAATATCGACAGATTTATTGAAGACATAAACTGGAAAGTTGATTTTCATGCATGGAAGAAAAAGAACATAGATGATTTGAATCACGTTGCGGAGCAATTATGAGATTTTTTAAGACGCCTACTATAAGAAAGTTTTGATTTTTATTTTGAAGCACCTTTTTATGAGTTGGCCCAGCTTACGATGTCCGGTGATAAAAGAAGCGATTTGATTCATGAGCTAAATCAGAAATAAGGAATGTGAGAAATTTGATACATCTTTACCAACAGACCACTTTCTCATAGAAAAACAATATAGTTTGTGTTTCTTTTTAGCTATACATTTTTGAACATATGTACTTGTCATATATGCGTTGGATTCCATTGAATCCGCCATAGATACCACCAATAGAAGAGAAGTAAACTAAATCCAGCATACAAATAACACACAAGACTTCATGAATGCAACAATAATACGGTGCACGGATGTGTTTGTGGAACTCGTTTGCTATCAAAGATTATCCGTTTGGAAGATAAAGTATAGTTCCACGTCTTATCTTTTTGGGTTCAGTCGTTTGAAACAGAGGCATAACTTCCACAAAACAATACAATTATGTCCTTAGGGTTTGATGCAAAAGTAATATGCAAACCTTTAAACAAATGCATGGTTTCTTTGCCATCGTCTTTCATTTATCCCGTTTTGGATTCAATTAATCTATTGGTTCAACAAGTAGTGGTAAATATTTCCAACGGAAAAACGGGAAAACATCTTGTTTCAGTAGGATGGGATGGTAATGCAACAAGTGACTCCAATAGTATTGAAATAGATACGCAATATGCAAAAATATTAAACATTAATGAAGGCATAACCGTCCACGTTGAATTAGATTTACAGTTTATTAAAGAAAATATTGAAGGAATTAGATCACTTGCATCTTCTGTTGAAATTGAACCTTTAACTATTGCTGATTGGGAATTAACTGAAATATACGCTCAAGCAATCGAAGTAAACTTTTTATCACAAGTTAGATGTGTACGTAAAGATCAACTATTGTTGATTCGTGCAAATCCAATCTCGTCTGGATCATCTAACTCTGGGTCAATCACATTTAAAGTTATAAGCATCAAAACTATAAGCATTGAAGTTGATTTTGCAACTATTGGTAATCATACTGAACTATTCATCATTCCTAAACCACATAATAACAATCCAACACCATCAGATAACACTATTCAAGAGCAAATTTCAAATGGTACTAAAAAGAAACATAGTATTAGCAGTAAAAGAACCAGTTTGAAATCAAATTTTATTACTAGACGATCAATGATTAATTACAAAGGTTCTTCCATCACTATTTACAATAAAGGGCCGAAGCTTGATATTTTCAAACATATCCGATTTGTTCAAGTTAGTGTAATAGAAGGACCTGGAACACCACCTCGTGCAAGAAAGACAAGCAATAAAGAAATAGAAATGGGCCTTCCAAAGAATATGTTCGGCAGAACAGTAATTGCAAAATATGTTGAAGACTCGGAAGAAAACTCAGAAGAGGACTCAGCCGAGGAATGTGATAACGACATGATAGATGAGGTTAAGGAACGATCTATGTTACTATCTCCATTGTTAGCTGTCAGTTTAGGTTTAGAAAATACGGTGGGTGAAATTGTTTGTATTGAACCATATAATAGAAAAAGTATTAAACTAGAGCTTGCAACTTGCAAATTATGTGTTAGTAAGTTAACTACAAGTAGTGAAGAATTGCTAATTTTAAATTCCGAAGACAAACTAGATTTGAAGCAAAATATTCAAGGTGATAGGACATCTAAAAAATTAGAATTGAACAAAGAATTGTCAAAAGTTTTGAAACCAGTTTTAGTTCAATTGTTTGGAGTTGGTGCACCTTTGACAAATGGGATGAAATTACCTATTATTGAAAACATCTTACCAGAAGGTGGGATACTAACTGTTATAAATGAATCAACAAAGCCATTTTTGAACTCAAAGTCACAAAATATAAATGGTTGGGTATTACTAGATACTAATGAGCTGAATGGAAATACAGATAAAACGGCTATTCAAAATCATATTATCAATTCATTAAATTTAGAACTTGGAAAAGATCATCTTGTTTCAGTTAGTAGAGTTCAAAAATCATCCATACAAAATTTATCTTCTGAAATCTTTGGTCAGGATAAAAAATTGAACCAAATCAAGGATTATTTATACAATTTTGTTCCAACATTTTTATATGGCAGATCCGGAAGTGGTAAATCTTTAATGTGCAAGGTCATTGAAAATGAATTTAGTAAAAATGGATATCACACAAAATGGATTGATTTTGCTCAAGCAGGAAATGCATCTGTAGATAGTGACAAAAATCAAATCAATGAAGATGATAGTGATGGTGATTATTCTGAAACTGAGAACTCTAAAGCCGATAATAATAAAAACAAATATTTGTCTAAATTATTTGACACAACTTTAAAAGATGCATTTTGGCATTCTCCATCTTTAATTATCTTTGAAAATCTTGATGTAATTTTGCCAAAAGAAATTGAGCATGGAGATAGTGGTGCAAGCTCTCAATTAAGTGAGATTTTAATCAATAAGTTTGAAAAATATATTAAAGACAAAAAAATTACCCTTTTAATTACCTCCAAATCAAAAGATGCAATTAATCAAGTGATTTTCCAGAAACATTTTGTGGGTGAAGAAATCGGATTAGAAGCTCCTAATAAACATCAGCTTTCTGATATATTGCAGCAAATGATGCTGAAAAAGTTTTCAAAATATACTGACAATTCAATCTTTAACTATTTGAGTGATATAACTAGTGAATTAGAAGGTTATTTACCATTAGATTTAGAAAATTTGTTAGATCGTGCGTTTCACAATATGATAGCTGAAGAACAAACTAAATTTGAATATTCACATTTTATGTCTGCAGTAGAAGGTTATACAGCAACATCATTAAGAGGTGTTAAACTTCAAAAGGCAACTACAAATTGGTCAGATATTGGCGGTCTAATTGAGGTTAAGAAAATTTTATTAGAGACCTTAGAATGGCCCACTAAGTACGCCCCAATTTTTGAGAAATGTACATTAAGATTAAGATCAGGTATTCTTTTGTATGGTTATCCTGGTTGTGGTAAGACAATGTTAGCCTCAGCTATTTCTTCACAATGTGGACTTAATTTTATTTCTGTTAAAGGTCCAGAAATTTTGAATAAATATATTGGTGCTAGTGAACAATCTATCAGAGAATTATTTGAAAGAGCACAAAGTGCTAAACCCTGTATTTTATTCTTTGATGAATTTGATTCAATTGCTCCTAAGAGGGGACATGACTCTACTGGTGTCACTGATAGAATTGTCAATCAACTATTAACTCAAATGGATGGTGCTGAAGGATTAGAAGGTGTTTATGTTCTTGCAGCTACTAGTAGGCCCGACTTGATTGATTCTGCATTATTAAGACCAGGTAGATTGGATAAAAGTGTTATTTGTGATTTGCCAAATTTGGACAATAGAAAGAATATTCTAAGTACGATTGTTAAAAGTAATGGATTTTATTTACATAAAGATTGTGCTGAACTATCTGAAATTGCTGAAGTAACCGAAGGTTATACAGGGGCAGATTTACAAGCGGTTGTGTATAATGCTTATTTAAAGAGCGTCCATGAAACTTTGGAAGCTAAAACAATTAATGAAAACTCCGAAGTGTTTGAAATTAATGATAAGGATGATGAATTGAAATTTAAAACATTTTTATTTGATGTTCAAGACATGAGAAAGTTTAAGAATTCAGGTGATGTCAGAAAGAAGATTGAGACGTTAATTAATAGTTATAGAGTTTCCTTTGAACTGAACGACGTTTTATCACCACTTGATGAAGGTGACAATACTAAGAATCAAAAGGAGAAGATTTTAATAAGATTAGAACATTTAAAAGAATCATTATCAGAAACAAAGAAATCCATTTCTATTAGAGAGCTTGAAAAACTTAAAAATATTTACTCTCAATTTGAAAGTAATAAAAGACCAAGTGAAATGAAGGATGGTGAAGGTAGTACCGACGTTGGTGTGCGTGCTACATTAATGTAATTAATTTGTAACTTTTTAGATAATAATTTAGTAAGTATAGCTTAGCATAAGCTGCTCTACATTAGAATACAATTACCTAATTTCATAACACCGAACACTAATAAATCCGAGCTTTATGGGAGAGCAAAAATATTTTCCCATTCCAATACTTTTGTAGTGGGCTTTGTAAAATTATTCCTGATATGTTAATGATTACAATTCGAATTATTAATTTAAATTTTTGAAAAATATATATTAAAACTATTTAAAAAACGATGCAAGAAACGAGAGGCTAAAAAAGCGTTGAATTGGACTAAAAAGAAAAAAAAAGGTAAATCATAAATTCGTAAAAAGTTTTTAAAAACAATCATTAAACTTGATTGATTTCATTATTGGTTCCTTGTGCAGGATTACGATGAGTCAATGCATCCTTTTGAAGTTCAAAATCTACAAAATCTTCTTCATCGTCAAATAAACCAAGACGGATAGCTTCTTCTTCAATTTCGCTGGTTGATAATTTTGGCAAATCTTGAGCAACTTTATAGGCTGGAATACCTTCAACATAAGACTTTGCAAAGATGATATCAATTTCTTCTAAAGATCTACCTGCAGTTTCTGGATAAAAGAAGTAAATAATTGGAATGTAGAGTAAATTCATGATTGCAAAAAATAAGTAACAACCCCATTTGGATTGGTTAATGAAAATTGGAGTAAACATAACAACAGCAAAATTGGATAACCAGTTTGTACAAGTTGAAACAGAAGTGGCCATAGTTCTTGTTCTCATAGAATTAATCTCTGGAGGGTAAACCCATGGCATAGGTAAAAGAGTGAAAGCAAAGAATGAAATAAATAAGAATAATGCAAATGCAGCACCCTTTGCAGTGTTTTTATTGTTATGAGTTAAACAACCAAATGCAATAATAAATGAAGTACCTTGACCTGTAGCACCAGTTAAAAATAGGATTCTTCTACCTAATTTTTCAACCAAGAAAAATGAAGGAATAGTGAAGAGGGCATAAACAGTTGCAAAAACACCACCTAAAACTAAAGATAATCTTCTTTCTAAACCAACAGTATTTTCGAATAAAACAGTAGAATAGTAAATTGCAGCGTTACAACCAGTAAATTGTTGGAAAAATTGACCAGAAGCACCGATAATCATTCTTCTTAAATATTGATGTTTAGAAGGCTGGAATAATTCTTTAATTGAAATTTGTTTGGAAAATCTGTTGTTTGCATCTCTTACAAGGACAACTTCTTCTAAAAGATTAATATCATTAATGGAAACATCATGGAGACGGGATAAAACATAACGAGCTTCGGTAATACGATTTTGAGTAATTAAAAATCTTGGGGATTCAGGTAAACCAATCATAAAAATTAAAACGAAACCTGCAAAGACAATTTGTAAAGATATTGGTAATCTCCAAGAAACAGAACCACTAGCATAAGATAAACCAAAATCAATCCAATATGCAATTAAAGTACCAACAGCAACAAAAGAACCTTCTAAATTAACCAACTTACCTCTGTTTTTCGCTTCTGATAATTCGGTTTGATAAATTGGAATAGTTGCAGTGTTAAAACCATTACCGATACCAGTAACAACTCTAGCGATAACAAAATGACCTAAAGCCCAGTGACCTTTAAATGGGAAAATTGAAACAAAAGTACCAATAATAATGATAGCAGATCCTAAAATAATTATAGATTTTCTACCCCATTTAGAACCAAGATACATAGCACCTAAAGCACCGAAAAAACAACCAATTTCATAACATGAGGTTACAGCACCTTGAAGAACGGTTGCATGATGAGATTCACCTGCAAGTGCTGGAAAAGTTTCAGTGAATTGTGGAGCAGTAATAATACCTGCCATTAAACCTTGATCGTAACCGAATAAAGAAAAGCCAATAACACAACATGCAGTGACTAGAAGTTTTAACTTTGTGCCTTTTAAACCCAGTGTTGCAGTATTAGACAGGAGTGAATATTTAGTTAATGGAATAACATCTTCATCTAAGCATGGTAAGTGCTCATTAAATTCAAATTGTTTCTTTTCATTTTCTTGATCAAAGTTATTTTGAGAACCGTTGTCAAGTTTATTATCCTCAAAAAAAGAACGATTAGAGTCCGATGTCTGAGAAGCGTTTGACATTTTGAGTATATGTAATATTGTTTGTTGTAATAATATAAATGTATAATAGACTTATAATTTTTTGTATGATGAGCAGTAAAAATTTTTTTTAAAATCTATTTTTGAAACGGAACAGAAGAGTTTGCGATGATTATATTACTCTAGTGTTTTGTACTGTGTGTAGTGAAGAAAGAACGAAACAAAGGGAAGAAAAAAGAACAAATGGGTTAGAAGAAAACCCGACAGGTGGGGAAGGAGCAGCTATTTAAATATACGCTGAGAAAAGAGGGAAAACAGTGGAGAAAAGCAAAACACACATTAGCCACACAGTGCAAGGATAGGAAAACCTCTTGTCTGTATGCATTATGTAATAACAGAACATTTTTTCTGGCAAGAACAATAGGCAGAAACGAGCAAAACAACAACGTAAGCACCACGTATCGGCCTCTGAGCCGCTTTCCGGCCCACCTGCCTAATCGGGACGTCTTCCGACCGAAAGCCCGGGCCAATAGGGCCAATGACCGCATACCGACGTCATTGTGCGGATGGCCGCGGAGAAACGTCATCTTTTTGTCCGCTGCACAGCCCGAGTCAGTGAAAAAGGGCACAAAGCGGAGAAAGCGGGCATTCTTTATGCTAGCAGTCATGCATGCTACAATTGATTGAGAAAAAAGATAAAAAAAGATACAAATAAATTATGGGGCAGTTTATGCCCCAGATAAAGACAAAAAGATAACAGAAACTTTAAACCTTGTCAAAAAACGGTTAGAATTGTTTTTGTTCAACATAATCAGTGTGGGGTTTCAAATTATCAAATTTACAAACCTCATTAGTTTGAATTTTCGTGATATTTTTGTTGGTGTAGCCATGTGGTTTCCATTTGGCTGATGTAAATGGTGTAGTTTCTTCCAACATTCTGTCAATTTCTTCTAATGTCAAACCTTTGGTTTCAGGAACTAAGAAAATAGTGTAAATTAAACAACATCCACATAATGAACCCCAAATAAAGAATACTTTTGCACCTAAATTACCTTGATCTTCACCAACCATGTAAGGAGTAATAACAGCAATAACACAATTCCATAACCAGTTAGAAGCTGTTGATAAACCAACACCTCTTGATCTGATTTGAATTGGGAAAAGTTCACCAATTACAACCCAAGCACCTGGACCCCAAGTAGTTGCAAAGAAATGAATGTAAATACAGATGAATGCAATCATTGCAGAAACCGTCTTTTGATTATCACCATCAACTGTACCTGCAATAGCAACAATAAATTCACAAATACACATACCTGCAGCACCATAAATTAATAAAGTACGACGACCTAATTTTTCAATTGTATAAAAAGAAAGTGGAGTTGAACAAACATTAACTAGCGTTGTAATAATTGAAATTAAAAATTCGTTTTTTATAGTGCCTAATTCTTGAAAAAATGTAGTACCAAAATAGAAAATGAAGTTACATCCTGTCAATTGTTGCATCATTTGTAATGAAGTACCTAAAATTGTCTTTCTCAAATTAGAAGCAGGATTTCTTAATCCGCCTTTAAAACAGGCAGCCCATGATTGTAAATAAGATTGAGTTGGAATCAATGCTTTTTCAAGCTCATAATTTTCAATAATTTCATTTAACTCATTAATAACAAATTTAGAATCTTTTTTTTGACATCTTAAAATAGATAGAGATTGGATGGCATCATTGATTCTACCCTTTTTAACAAAAAATCTTGGAGTTTCGGGTAGAAAAAATAAACCAACAGCTAAAATAATAGCCCATAACATTTGTAAAGCAATTGGAATTCTATATGATGCAGAAGTTGCATAATCTTTTGTTGCGTAATCAACACATGAAGCTAAGAGTAAACCAATACAAATACAAAATTGATAACCTGAAACAATAGCACCTCTAATTTTCTTTGGAGAAACTTCAGACATGTACATAATAATTGTAGAAGAAACTAAACCAACTCCTAAACCAGCAATCACTCTACCAACACTTAATAATGCAATAGTTGTTGAAGCGGTCTGTAAAATAACACCAATAATGAATACACCACACCCCATGATAATAGTAAGTCTTCTGCCAATAAAATCAGCAAAATCACCACCTGCAAGTGCACCAATAAAAGTTCCAAGAGATAAAATTGAAGTAATTAAGGATTTTTGAGATGCTTCAAGAGAATATGTAGTTGAACCATCGTTAACTTTACCAGTGAATTGGTGAATAAAATAATCCATAGCCATAACACCGGAAATATAACCGGAATCATAACCAAAGTAAATACCACCAAAGGAAGCAAATCCACACATAACGTAAGATTTCCAAGATATTGGTGCTTCTTCTCTTTGTTTAAATTCTTCTGTATTTAGCTTTTGTTCAATATCATCAGATGATGTTGAAACAATAGTTATTGTATTAAATTGTGTTGACTGGTCTTCGTGTTGACTATCAACTTTTTTTGTGCTTTGTTCTAAACTCATGATGAATAGAGAAAAAGTAGGCGGTAAATAATGGAGGGTAGAAGAATAGCCAAAAAAAAAAAGAACAAGATAGAACAAAAATAGGAAGAGAAAAAAGAAAGAACAAAAAGTAAAGAAACACAGCAAAGGATTTATATAAAAGCAGTATAAAACTCAAAACAGAACAGAAAAAATACAAGACATGCTGAAATTAACATAATGTTACTCAGCAAGGCTTTTAGTGAAAAGAAACATTTTTTAAAAGGCATGCAAATTTTCTTCACCTTGCAGATGTATAGAAAACCCCACTTGATATTGTTGTTTACAAGAATATAATTAACATTCCTAATTTAGAGCAATTTGTGTGGATTGGGAGCAGACACAACAAATATGGAAGAATTGTAAAGCCAAGCCGATATGCTACGAGAACCCCACAAAGTATTTAATCGAGCAATTAAGCCGAAAAGCAAGTAACCGCTACTAATACTGACGGCCAGAAAATCCTCAAAAAGATTGGAGGTAACCTGAAAGCGTTCACCCAACTCGGTTGATAAACAAATGCTTGAAGAATTCAATACTGCAGCAAAGGCATAAAATGTAAAATGTAAAATGTGGTGCAATCTGGTGCACGGATGTAAGAATTGCCGCATTTGGCGCTTTCGCTTCCGGCGGGTCAACCTTCCGCATTAGGCAACTCAAATCTCTACATGTTTCCTCGTGTGAGCTATCCGCTCCTGATCCCGTCCTAGGAACAAGTTAATCCTTCTGTATCAGTTTTCACAGCTTTCACAGCTTTCACATATGCAAATAAATAAGATCTATCTTCCCTTTAATTTTAATTCTTTTTCATTTTGGACTGTTGTTTTTTTCTTTTTTCTTTTTTCTTTTTTCTTTTTTTCTTTCTTAACCAATTTCAAAACACATCCTATATAATGTCAAAAGTTAACTATCCAGAAGAATTCGCAGGTTTTGCCATTGTTGATACACAGGAGTGGAACAGACCAAAATACGTTACTTACAAACCAAAACCTTTTGGTGACAACGACATCGATATCGAAATTGAGTGTTGTGGTTTATGTGGTTCTGATATCATGACTGCAAAAGGCGGTGATCATGGTTGGGGTCAGATTACTTGTCCTCAAGTTGTCGGTCATGAAATTATCGGTAAAGTTATCAAAATCGGTCCAAATGTTACTTTACACAAATTAGGTGATAGAGTCGGTTTAGGTGCTCAAGCTTTTGCTTGTCTTGATTGTAACAGATGTAAACATGGTAATGAACAATATTGCGCAAATGGTGTTACTACTTATGATGGTAAATATCCTAATGGTTATATCTCTCAAGGTGGTTATGCATCTCATGTTCGTGCTCATGAATATATGTGTTTCCCAATTCCTGAAAAAATAGATTCAAAACATGCCGCTTCTTTATGTTGTGCAGGTTTAACTGTTTTCTCCCCTTTAAAAAGATACATTCCAAAGAACTTACCAAATGGTCAAATTCCAAAAGTTGCAATTGTCGGTCTTGGTGGTTTAGGTCATTTAGCCGTTCAATTCTGTAAAGCTTTAGGTGCACAAGCCTTTGTTTTCTCAAGAACTAATTCTAAAAAGTCTCAATCTTTTGAATTAGGTGCAGCTGGTTTCGTAGCCACTGGTGTCGAAGGATGGGAAAAACCTTACTTTGATCAATTCGATCTTATTTTAAATTGTGCAATTGGCTTATCAGGTTTAAATATTGATGCTTTTTTATCAATCTTAAAAGTTGAAGGTAGATTTTGTTCTGTTGGTTTACCTGCAGTTGATGAAAAATATAACGTTTCTCCATTTACTTTCTTTGGTAATGGTTCTTGTTTATGTTCTTCTGCTTTAGGTTCAAGAGAAGAGGCTATTGAATTATTTGAAATGGCAGCTGAACACAATATTGCTCCTTGGGTTGAAACCGTTCCAATCTCTGAAGAAGGTTGTCATCTTGCTTTAACTAGAGCTTGGGATGGTGATGTCAGATATAGATTTGTTTTTACTGAATTCAATAAAGCTTTTGGAACTGGTTCCAATTAGTTTTATTTACCCTAAAATTTTTATAAAAAATAGTATATTTTGAAAATTACATATTATTTTTCAAATACCATTTCTTCTCGATGGATGAATGTTTTGAGAAGTTTTTTGTGACGTACCCCATGGTACAGTAGTTTGAATATTCGTATCGTTATTCATATTCAGTGGTTTAACTGATGATAATTTGGTGTTATGTCTATTAAAGTTTCCAGCTTTCCTACGTTCATTTAATAATTTCGATAACTCCCCCTCACGTTTTGTAGAAAATGTATTCATCTTACTATTAATTTCCTCATTATATCTATTATTCACATCATTGTTTATATGATCAACATTTTTACTATCAGAATAATTGTTGACATTATCTTCAGATGATGGTAATTCATGACCATCTAAATCTGACCATGGATAAAACACACCCCCAAAATACAAATGTTGAACAACTGGGAATTTCGATAAAACTTCGCCATAATACATTCTTAACATTCCACGAGCTACTTTTTCCCAATTTTTGCTTGCAGAAATTTCATATAATATTGGTGAATGTTCACTAAATGGTCCGACTTTAACCATTTTAATAAATGAAATTGCATTATAATATAAATTCTTCAATCTTTGATTCCTTAACGTTTCAACATTTAATATCGATGATGGTGTCAATCCCATCCTATAATTTAAAATTTTAGCACGGTCTTCGTTCATTTCATTAGTCGCTGTTATGTCATCTCCGATTGTGTTAAAATCAACTAGTTGACACGCACCAAAAACATAAATTAAATGAAAATGATCATCTAATCCCCATACTCCATGACTTCCTGCGGGTTCTAATGTATATGTTAAAATCAATGATTTTACAAGATCATAATATTTAGAAAGTATCAATAACCATTCTGAACCGCTTATTTTATCTCGATTAATTAAATCGATCATCACTAAACACCCCAAAAATAAAACAAAGGATAATTCATGTCCAGTACCATAATCCAACCTTTCACGTGATCCAAAGGATCCTATTAAATAATACTTGATTTCATTCTTAAACCCGGCAAAATTTATTTTACAATCAATGAAATACTTAGATAATGAATCTTCCAATATCTTATCAATACTATTGTTCAATTTATCATGCCAATCTCGACATGCCAAATTTCCATATCGTTTAGGCCCAGAAAATGGCGGTGTCTCATCCTTTAACTTAAAAAATTCATCAAGTATATGTAAAATGGAGGATGTTATTTCAGAACAATTCAATGAGTTAGCATCATCATTAAACATAGGTGGTGGTACAGATTTTGTAGCAGTAGCATTATTTCCAGTTTTACTATCGAACTGCACTAAGTTTAAATCAAGGGCATTGATAGGAACATCAGTTAATGAGATCTTCGTGCAGATTAATGATATGGTTCCGTTTATATGTGCAATTGCCTTGGACTTCTGAAATGGTGGGATATCAACGGCGGAATAGATACGTTTTTGCGGATATTTCCAAATTCCTGTCAGTGATTTATCGCTGATTTTGTAACGTGGTAATTCTTCAGTACCATGCATTTGAGGTTGTAAGTTGATGCTATGCCAATTGTAATTATACCTTTTTACTAGGAAGCAAAACCAGGAAGTGAATGAGTACAGACAGCAAAAATTATTACGTAATAAGTTTTACAGCGACCAAAAATTGCTTTCGAGTGAGCTGCGAAAAAAATAAAAAGACGAAAATGAAACTTGAGATGGAAATGTTTTTGTTGACAACTGCCATAATTTAAAAATACGTGAATATCCCGTGTTTCTCCCTGTTTTCCATCAAACTTGCTAAACACTAAATTTAACAAAGTGGACATATATAAAGAATATATAAGATGGTATTGCATTGGTCAAATACGCCATTTCAAGCATTATACGATGCCATTTCCCAAGATGATCTCGATGTGAAACATAATTTGATAAATGAATTATGTGACGATTTGACTTCTCTTTTATTAATCAAAACAAAATCAGAATCAAGCAGAAAAATTTTAGAAGCTGGTGAAGTTACTTTTACTGATGGTACTGTCTATAAAGTTAACAAGCAATTTATTGAAGATTCTATTCAACTTTCAACTGAACTAAATATCGATGAATTAATTGCTACTGAACTTCTTTATTTTGCGTCGACTAATGAATTAACAACTTTGGGCACAAATTATCTGGACTCAGCAATATCATCGTACTATAATAGAAGAGATTATATCTTACAAATTGTTGCATTCTATTTATGTTCTGATGACCATGCTGTTATGAATAGCGACGAAAGTTCAATGGTTGATGAAATCAACTCCAAATCTTTGGTCTCTTCTTCATCTGATAAAAAATTACTAATTGATGCAATTTTGAAAATTCAAGATTATTCAATTTCAAACATCTTAGAATCTTGTAAATTTATCGAAAGAGAATTAGATCTTATTAAAGAATCTGTTGAAAGAAGTAAAATTCTTGGTACATATCATAAAAATTCTCCAGAAATGCAAAAATTAACTTTTAGAAGGCATACTCTTTTTAAAGAATACCAGTGTTTAGGTGAAATCTTATTAGGCTATGTTTCAACTTTTACCAGTAATAGCCAAAATAAATTTTCATTGGAAAACTTTGTTCAATTATTAGATCATATTTCAACTTTTGATCCGCAAGATATATTCTTATTATGTTATGTTCCATGTTTATTATTTTATGTTTCCAATATAAACACCTTATCTGATGTCACCGTTGAAAAATTACATTCAATAGTCATAGCTTCTGTGGATGATATTGATAAACTTTCTGAAACCCCTTTGAAAGCCTTGATTTTTTTGACTTTTTTGACTCATTTCATTGATTGGTGTAAGAAAGATCAATCAAAAATATCCAAATATGAATTTACCACTTCTGTTGATAAACCAATGCAAAGTTGTGTGTCTGTTGGTGCATTTGAACAGTTATTAACCATATGTGCAGATACCTCTCTGATTGAATCATCTTTAAAACATTCCATCAAGCCCTTTTATGATTTCAGAGCATTTTTACAAAAACATATACCGAAATCAATTGCAATTAGATTGTTTGATATTGATCAAGCTGCAACTTTAAAACTAAAACGTTCTTTAGAACAGCGAAAATTAGCTGGCGCTAATGTTGCTGAATCTAACTTTATTTCAATTTATGCAATCGATCATTATATTAAACTAACAGATCATTTCGTTGATTTATTGATACCGTCATTATCTAACTTTATCAATTCATTCATTTCAACAGCTGCTTTTATGATGACACAACTGAGAGATGCGGAAGAAGATCTTTTATTATCGTCAGAAACGTTTGATTTGGAAGCTTTAGCTGAAAATGCTGATTTAGAGCGTTTGTACATGTCAATGTATTACCTTTACAGTCAAAGAAAAAGCTTTACTGTTGAAATATGGGCTGATACGAATTCTGCAGTTTATGGCTTTCTACAATGGGCATCACGTTGCAATTCACCTTTAATTATGTCTACATTTTCGATGCTTTTAGCAAGCTTAGCTTCTGGAAATGAAAATGCAATTAATGTTTTCAGCTTTTTGCAATCCACTAATTCAAATAATTCGAATGTGATAACCAATCCTAGAGAAAATTCTACTTTATTAACTAACCATTCATCTATTAGTTGGTCAACTATTTATTCGACTTTATCATACTACTGTGATGCGGTCACAAAAGCATCAGATTTAACTTCTCAAAATATTTCAAATGAATCATTGAATCTAGATTTAAAATCGAGAAGAACAATAGTTACTGAATTAGGAGAGGACTCTATTATATATATTTCTGGTTTTTTTCAGGTGCTATCCGAAGTTGCACGTAACAGTCCAAACGCCAGAGTTGAATTGTTGGAAAGTGATAATAATCAACTATTTACAATATTAATCACTCTATTAAATATGAATACCTCTTTAAGTGGTCCTATAATGTCACTATTAAGCTCTTTAGTTGGTGATTCTCTTCAAGAAAGAACTAAATTTTGGAATATGCTAGATGGGTGGATTTTTAAAAATGGTGGAAACAACTCATTTATTGGTTTCCCGAAAGAGATATTAAATAAACAGCTTGGTAATTATAGCTTTGTTTCTGGGTTTGTCGATCTAGTAACTAAACTTTTAACGCCATTAGAAACTTCAACTGATCCGTTTAAACCATTTTCACTTTCTTTTCCTCTTGATTTAGGTGCTATGCTTAGAAGACCAGGTATTTGGTGTTACATTGATTTCTTATGTACAGATATTTTACCTGAACTTGATTATACAGAAATATCGAGCGAAGAAAAAAATCAATTAAAGTTTTCAATCCTAAACTTGATGGAATCATGTCTGTCACAACTTGATCCTGATTTAATTTTAAATTCAGCAGCATGTGGAATTAAAGATTTAGATAATCTAATAGAAAATAAAAGTATTATTCATTATCTTCAAGCACATCCAGCATCTGCAATTTTAGTTTTTATGCACAAAAGTAAAGTATTCGATTCATTATTCAAAATTTGTAATCTCGGTGTTGACACTTTAACTGGGTTGAGTGAGAATTCAGTTGTAATTCAGTTGCTTCAAAAGTGCATAAAAATTATTAATATTTCTTTGGCAAATGAAAGATTCTTATCTGACGAACTTATTTCAATATTACGTTTACCAGATAATCCATATACTGATCCAAGTGATGTAGGTATGACTGGATTACATTCATTTTCAGAGGCACTTTTGTTAAACTTACCTTTAGTTGCCAATTTTGCTCTCTATGTTGGATCAGATAAGTTAGAAATTGCTATAGGTTCGTTGACAATCATAAAAAAACTGACAGCATCTAAAATATTCAATGGCATAAACTTTTCTACACAATCAAATTTGATGAAAAAGAATAGTTTTTTGATCATGTGTGAAACTATCGATGAATCCATAAGAATCAGATCAGCATTTATTGAACAGTTCGAAGCACCGATATCCTCTTCAAATGCTTTAGCTGTTAAGTTTTCAATTTTGCAATTTATTAATAATAATCTTTCTATCAATGATACTTTGCCCACAATAAGTCATTTTCTCCTTGGATTTGATACTTATAAAATGAATTTTGGCTCACCAGATTCTGAAACCACTATTGCCTCCAGTAGATCACTTTTGAAGTCAATTATTCATGTTTTAAGAGAAACCATTTTATTATTTACAACTTCTAAATCTATCGATTATGCTCCTGTTAGAATATGTGCATTATGCATGGAAATTGTCCTTAAGCTTTGCAAATCAGATGCAACAGAAAAAAAGGTATTACATTACCTCCGTACCAATAATGATTGTTTATCTCCAATCGAATCGGATACAAACTTTGTGCTCTTTTTATTAGAAAATTCTAACAAAATTCAAACTGATATATTGTTTTCTGGGAAAAATTTTGATGGGCATATTAATTCAAGTAATAAATTTTGTTCAGATGGTGATGGTATGTGTACAATGAATGCTTTTATTTCTTTTCGGAGCTCTTTACTGAAATTGATTGCAATTGAAATACATGTGTCTGCTTCAAATGAATCTTTATCATTGACCAAAAAATATGCTGATATTTTAACTCAAGCTTATGATTTTGCCTCTGGATCATCGAAATTGTTAAATTTCCTAGATATTTTAGATTTTAATGTTTATAATATGATTGAAAAAGTTGACCAATTGTTGAATGGTTTGAATTATGATTACATTTTTAAAAAAATAAAACTTTTGGACTCTCGAAATGATGATACTGAACCGCCTTATGACTTAAGCATAATTGATAAGTTGGTAGATTTATTAACGAAAGATTCTAAGAAATTATTAAATTCAATTCAGCAAAAGGATGGCTTGAAATTATTTAGGGATGAGAAAGCTAATTTAAAAAAGATACTCACATGTTCAGTTTCATATGATAATTTTAAAGTACGTGTGCTGGATTACTTAACTTCTTGGACTCTGTTGGTTCAAGTTGTTGTTTCTGAAGTCGATATGAATGTTAATAAAAGATGCAATTTTATTCTTGAAATTTTTCAAAGTATCATCCCTAAGATTGACGAATTTTTAGACATGGATGTAACGCTCGCTGAAGAATTGGTCAAATTGTGCGTGCATTTGTTGTATGTTTATAACAACGAAAAGCAGAAAGTTTTGATAAATTTACAAGAGAAAAGAACAAATTCATCACTTGATTTTGAAAGATTATTTTCTGTTTTTAAGGTTGCATTACATGGCATTTTTCTTCCAACATCCACACCGTCTTTAAGATCAGATCTTTATGTTTTGGCTGGTAGTTTTCTTGAACATGCTACAGGAAATAAAGAAGTAAGAACAGAGTTGGCTGTGTTTTTGAGATCTTTAGATATGAAAATATTTGATATCATTTGTCATGACTCGTTGATTGGTGAAGGAGCCAATCGTATTACATCGTTACTTTTATTAGAAAATTTTGTTAAGGTTGTTACTCAGCTGCAGTCATCCCATCTTCAAGAAAACTTTATTTTTGAAACATTCTGCAAAGGAAACTATTTGGTTTTATTGGTTCAAAAATTAAAAGCAACAGACGAAGCATTCTGTCGTGCATTAGTTACGAGTGAGGAAGGCAGTGGCATCACTTTTGAAAATTTACTATACGAGTTAACAAGTTTTAAAACAACTATAAGCTTTTTGACTAGAATTTCACAAACAAGAATTGGTGCACAACAACTTCTAAGAAATGATATTTTTAACATTATTCAAGATTGTAAATTTTTACAATTGGATGCAGATTTAGGATTTGAAATTAAATTTAAAGATCCTTCAAATAGCCGTAGAGGCAGTAGGAAGAGGCTAAATCGTATTATGGTGTCACTTGATTGTCCATTAGGAGCAGATGAATGGGCCAAAAAGGCAATTGACGATGGAGTTGTTACCAGCCTTCAACCGACATCACAAGAGGTTATCTCATATTACGAAATATTTATTCCTGTTTTTCAGCTTATTACAACCATGATTATATCTTTGGGTCCTCAGAATAGTGTATGTCTTACTCAAGGAGCACTTTTACAAAAACATTTTAGCAAGTTGATTGCAGCTGTTCTAAAAAGAGAACTTTTATACCAAACATACCTTGAAGAAACAGCTAGCGAGACTATCCCACATGTAAACGGCACTTTCTCAAAATATAATGTTAAAGGTTTGGAAGAATTAACTAAACTTTTCACAATTTTAGACTCCCTTCTTTAGTTTTTTTTTATTAGTCTGTATATTCAGTTTTATAATAAGCATGTTTTAAGTTAAGTTCTGACTCTACTACGTAACTACTCGCTGAAGTATTGCTTGACTCTTTTCAATCTCATTATGGTCTAAAGCCAGATAATGATTAAACACATGCTATTTCTTACATAATCTTAAGTTAATATTAGATATTTTGATTATATCCTAGCATAAGTTAAGTGTTTAGATGAAAACATTTGTTCTATTTTCTAAATATCATTTTCCCTGTTTAGCAATTACTTTTCAGTATGAACAATCCTTTAAACCTTTATCTCTTTTTTTAAATTCATTAACTCAAATTTACTTTTTTATAGTGCAGTTTTCTCAAAAGCTTGTTTCCTAGTATTTAAAATCTAAAATTTGACTTTCTCTATTAATACATTAAATTCCAGCGTTATTTGACTGACAACCGCATTAATAACAATAATGTGTGTGAATATTCCTTATGATGATTTGTTGAACACTTTGTGTAATCACTACTAGTTGACTCTGAGATACCAGTAATACCATGCGGATAGGTTTATCAACATGTGTAGTATTTCCCCTTTAAGAGTGAATAGAGTGAAGCGGATGGGAAAGCATGAACAGCTAATAAATGCGTGTCAAATTTTATTCCGCTTATTGTTTAAAATACGGACAAACATGCACTCCTCTTTTAGCAGCAGCAACACTCTCTCATATTAATTCGCCTAATTCCTTCTTCACTAGTTCTTGCTAGTTCTTGCTAATTCTTGCTCTAAGTTTCGTTTGGAAGAAAACAAGACTAGCAACTTCTTCTGATGTTAACATAGGACAACCTTTCACAGCTTTGGTAATAAGGCTTATCGTTGTTTTTTTTGGTAATATTGGTGAAAGAGCTTATTCAGCTATAAAGTCGTTTTCTTACATTGGCTTAATTACTCAAATTAAATAACTTGTTAAACTTTATTCAATTATGATAAAAAAACTTGGCACCACAAAGAATATGTTTATCTGCTAAACGATATTATTTTTCACAACGCTTGATTGGATCCTATTTGTTCAAAAACCAATACTTCTTTTACTACCTAGCAGTCAAATTGTTGCACCTCAAAAATGGAAAATTTATGTTATGAAGGAGTAATTACTTTTATATCACAATTATCAAAGTAATGTAATGCTACAACTTCAACAGTTCATAATGCCACAATAACAAGCTCAAATTGGTTGGGTTGCCCATAGATGTATCTTTATCAAAAATCTGGATAACTTATGGTGATGATATTATTAACGGGTAATGAGGTGACTGGTGTTTCTATTTACCACATGTTGCACGTGAGAATGACAGTATCATGCATCTGCTAACCCTGTAGTCGGTGAAAACTTCTCCTGCCACAACTCAGCAAATTTTGTTTATACTTTTATAGTTTTTTAGAAGCGTAACCTAGAATATTTATGGTAATAATATGAAAGGTAAAAATGTTATGATTTCAATTTCCTTATCGGACATGAATTTTTAATCTGAGGCACAAGCGATACTGTGGCAAAATTTCTTTCTGTCTTGGGATTCTTTAGTTCCTACGATTCCCATTTGAATATTACGGGCAGTTGAAATTTTGTATTCAAAGTAACTATGCTTAATCAATTTACTTCTTTATATCTGAAACCCGTATGTCTTTCTTCAAGTGGTCGACCAATCTTACATGATAGTGAACATGACATAATAATAAAAAATGATATTGGTTTATATCAAGATAATTATAAATTGAAAAATTATCAAAAAGGAAGGCTCTATTTAACAAATGAAAGAATTATATTTGTTGGGGATGTTAAAAAAGCTCAAAATTTATTTTTGGGATTAGAGTTTATTGATAGAATAGAAATATATAATGGATTTTTAAAATCAAGTCCCAAAATTATTCTATATTTAAAAATAAGTGATGGCGACAAGAGCACCCCAAAGTCACTAGACAGTAAATTGACTATAAGTTGGGTATGCCCCATTTGCTCGTATTCAAATGATATAAGTACTTCATCTTATCAAATTGAGAAGATGAAAGTATCAGATGTTAATTTGCCTGTTTGCAACACTTGTGGGGTACAAGCAACTTATGATATTATTCAAAAATATATCCTTGATCCTCATCCTATTGATAATAGGAAAGATATTGATCTAATATCTTTTAATGGATCTGAGTGCCCGCATTGTACATTTAACAATCATCCATCTATGATTAAATGTGAAATCTGTGGGGCAGATTTGCCCAGTTCTTCTAGCTCAAGTAGCTTGCAAATTTCTCAACTGGGATATAAAAAAGACGATGATGGACTGGTAAAAATAAACACCTTAGAAACGTTTAAAAATATCAATGCTAATATAATAAAGCTGTCTTTCAGAAAAGGTGGACAAGTAGAGTTTTATGAAACGCTAAAAACAGCAATAGACGATTATAATGTTTTAAAAGTTGGTCAAAATAATCAAAATGAAAATCAAAAATCAATCAAGCAGCCTGTATTTTTAAAAGGAATTCATGGACTTGCTAATAAGTCAGAACAACAGAATTATGAGGCATCAGTGCTTTTAGGAAAATCCATTCAGGATTTAGATCAGTTAATGACAAAAGCTAACGATTTGATTTTTTTATCAAAAAAATACCAAAAGATTATAGTTAAAAAGAAAGCAAACGAATCCGAAATAGATCAGAATCTGGAATTACTTTCAAATTCTAAAAAATCAATTGTTAACTTAAATAGAATTATAGCTAATAACCAAATGGGAAAGTGCATCAATGATACAAAAATTATCAATGCTTTAAACTCGCTAAAGGCTGGAAAGCCTTGTAATTCGATGTTCTCGAAACGTCCATCTATTTACATTGAAGAATTGTCTCGAAATATATGTGATTATATAATAAATGAAAACATATTGGATAAAAATAATGGTCTGATTACTTTGTATGAAATATATTTAGCATACAATAAATCTAGACAGATAAATTTGATTACACCGGAAGAAACTTATGATGCAATAATGAAATTTAATTCTTTGAATATTAGCTTAGAAGTAAAAAAAATCACACTAACCAAAACACAAAATGATACTGAAGTTCCTTTAAAAGATCAAAATTTTCTACGTCAAAATTTTTACGTTATTTCAAAAAAAAATAAGACAAATGATGTTACAACAAAAGTTTTTAACTATATTAAATCTAATCCTGGCTTATCTATTGTACATTTACAATCTCAATTTAACATCAATTACTTGATTCTAAAATCTATTTTGGACACCCTATTGGATAATGGAAATTTGGTTATTGATATAAGTCTTGAAGGATACACGTATTGGTCTAATGAGATTTTAACTTTCAAAAAGTTACATAAGAAAAAGGAAAATTTAATGAAAAGTGACAAAAAGACAGACAAAACAAAGTTAAATGTTGACGAAGTCTTGAAAATTTTTGAAACCTCTAACACAAGCAACGATAATATAACATCGGAAAGATATGAAGAATTGCGAAGTTTAGATTTTAGATAGCGGTATATAAAGTAATTTTATGGAAGGAAATTATATATATAGATATTGGTATATTATTTCAAATGAACAACTCATTTGATGTGCTCACAAAGTTCGTTACTAAAAGTAAGATTATTCTCTTTATCTGTAATTTTTTCACTGGATACGATTCTAGGTAATCCCTGAATCTGTTGGGTTATGTACTCCTTCTCCGCAATAAATAAATCATCGTTTCTTTCTTTGTTAAAACCTTCTAAAAAGCTCAAAAGTTTATTTCTGTTTTTGGCTAGAATATCAATAACGGGCTTTTCTTTCTTTGGATTAGCAACAAAAACTTTGAAAACATTAAAGCCTTCTAACTGTATATTCTTAGACCTGTCTCCTAATAATAGCATTATAATTTTAAGGTTCCCAACATCGTTAACATAATTAGTCATTAAATTGTAGTTTAATTTTATCATTATTAAATCAGCTAAAAGTTTAGTAGACTCCCTTTTCGTTATGTAATTCCCATTTGTTATTAATTTATTTATCATTACTATAAATTTCTCCACTGTTTGATCATTTGAAAAAAATGAGCTTACCAAAGATTTATGCTCAGTCAAGAGGTCATGTAATGTTGCAAATGCATCAGTCGAAATTTCAAAAGAATCAGAAGTCACATAAGTAAAATATTTCCAAAACAACGGATCATATAATACACTTTTTGCTATAGCTTCATATTTAATGGATTCACGCAATATTAAACCAGTGTTTAGGGATATTTCTAACGTTTCTGGTCCACGCATAAGAGCTATGATTATTTTATGTCTATTTAATAAATAATCCACGGTTGGTGATCTATTTCCTACCTTGCGTCTAAGTAATGAGTTAAATAAAAGAACAACTATTTTTCGGGAATCAAATTCAATATCCTGCAAGTTGGTAATTAAATTATACAACACGTCGGTCGAATAAATCTCTTGACTTAGTTGGGCCAATGTATCTGTTTGGTTTCCATATTGGTTTTCGTTTAATATATTATCTTCACCATTAAGGACTGACTTAATTGTCAACAAATGACGGGAAACCTCATCTTGTGCCTTTTTCTTTTCAGATCCACTAGATGTTTCTAATTTCGTTATTTGTTCGTTTAATATACGCAACAGATCACCTGGTGTTTTAGGATTTCTTTTAAATAAGAATGCCATTTTTTTCTAATTGACTCGTTGTATATTTGAAGTGACGACTAAATAGCTAAGTTGAGTAAGTTTCAAAGCCTTTAGTTTGACCAATTGTTTTTGCGCTGGTAGTAAAAATAAACTGTCTTCTTGTACCCTAAAATTTGAGAATTATTTCCCTGTTAATTACATTTTTCCAGGGGGAACCTTTTACCTCGCCGGAAGCTTCGTGGAGCGAATGAGAATTTACTAGGCTTAAAAGTACACTGGGCACAAGCTATATAGCTAAGTTATATTACACAAACTAATGTAAATAAAATATATACAGTATTTTAATTTGAAATCCCATTTCATTACATGTTTTCTTGAACCAGTAGTTGTCCAGTTGAAGTCCTTACTGTACTGTCTTCGCCAACCTCCCGTGCTGGGGCAAACCGTGCGCGCCCTTTTTTTCCCACGGCCTGTTGCTTTTTGCGGGGGGAAGAAAATTCCACAGGCGGCAACTAGCAATTGTTTACCCACGAAATAATGGGCGCTCCCATAAACTCCTTCCCCCTGTAACTAACAATTTCACTAGGGCGCCCCTCAAATGCTTTCTTCTCCCCCACCAATCCGCCGTCTACAATCCTTCATACAGTACTTGCAAATTCTGAATGCAATACCTACCAGTACCTGTTAAAGTGTTTTCCAACACTTTACATATTGCCTGCCAATTCTAAACCCCCTATTGCCTACTCTACTATCCCCCACAGCCAACTCCAATGCTCATTTCCTCCTCTCCCCAGCAATCAATTCTACTGAGACGGCTCACCAAAATTCTACAGCGAACGGCCGCCCGATTCTAGTGTGGGCAAATACGAATTCAAGCGATACACTACTATGTTTTAAAATATAAGACGGCTGTTCAACATAATTGGTTACTTTGAAAAAAACTAATATTTTTAATGCAATGTCCCATAAAGGCTGACCAATTTGCTCTTGGTCTTTGCTTGACCCGGATTGTGAAATACGTTGCAGTACATGTAGGTACTCTGAAAAAAGACGATTTTTGCTATGGGTTTAATACTATACTTACAGTTAAATCAAAAACAAGCATAGATTTCAATGTCTACACACCGTGTATGTAAACATTCATCACCATAAGAGATACCATCTCATTCTGCAAGCCTTTATCAAGGAAGTGAATAAGCACAACCTTTGAAACTCTGTAAACTCTGGGCTCAAAAGCTGGTTAGCAAAATCATGACAAGCCCCCAACTTTAGTTAATAAGGCTGTTCACGTGATCTTACAATTACGTCCGCATGGCAGTTCACTGTCTTTATGTAAAAAGCTTACTATTTTGATTTTGCTAGAGGGTAATCGTCCTTAGAATAAAGTTATGTAGCCGTAACCTATACGTTTTTCAAAAAAATCAAATTATTAAAACCAATTCTGACTGTGTGATGAGTTAGAAAAATTATTTCCTAAACTTGGATCAAAACAATTGAACTTCATAAACTTTTGCACACTCCAAAAATTTAAAAAAAATACCTTTTTAAACGACAACTGCAGGATTCGAACCTGCGCGGGCAAAGCCCAAAAGATTTCAAGTCTTTCTCCTTAACCACTCGGACAAATTGCCAGTGCAAATTTGTATAGTATTAAATTTACTATCCTCAAATTAGAATGGTCACGTGTTACTTTGCCTTCAGATATTACACACACTTTTAGTTTCCCACCTGTTCCTCAGTATCATTGTTGATATGATAAGATTGGGCCTGCGGCATTAGGAAGTATTGTTGAAGCCTTGTAATCCTAAGAGTATTATCCATATTTAATACTTAGTAAAGTTAATAGATAAATCGATATTAAATTAAACAACTATAAAATATATTATAAACAACTATTACACTATATGAGAATTATTAGAAGTGGAACTTTCGTTCCTTTTAATAATTCCCATTTATTTACATTGGTTAGTGTGTAGATTAAACACTGTATCTTGATAGGTCTTTTAGGATCGTTATCTTGATAAACTCTTTCGGGATCGTTATCTTGATAAGGGAATGCCGTAGCGGAATACTTCCTAATGCCGCAGGCCCAATCTTCTCATATCAACACCACCTTTATTTTGCTGAGCCTATTCCATTTGCTTTTTATATCTTATATAGATATATATATTTTGCTTTTAATTAATCATAACAGTATATTTTAGAATAAATATAAACGCTAGGATTGTCACCATTCTTATACATCTGCCCGCTGAGCAAGAATCACCTTAACTCAACTATTGTAATTGTGCTTCTATCGGTTAGTCTCTTCTCGGACTAGTTCACTAGAGTGATTACACCACTCTATGACCTCAGGCTTGACTCTGATGCTTATCTCTCAATCCTTATCTTTCCATCCTTATCTTTAACCTTATCTCTTTTCGATTAATTGCTTGCATGACTCTTTCGTATTTTCGGATCCTATTATGTAATCATGAGTGACGTGCCAACATGTTTTTGTACCAAACACTTTTTATAATTCTAGACTCTATCTTAATAAAATTCATATCCTCATATGATTTATAACTATTATAAGAAGACGTGACCATCCTAACTTGAACATAGCAGAATTAATCCCTTACAAATCATGGAAGGAATTAATTCTACTATGTTAGAGTTTTATTAGAGATAATACAATTTTGCAATTTATGAAATCATAAGTAACAGGCAATAAGAAGAGCCTCGATACGGATAAGGAAGTCTAGAACAGATAGATAGAAATTCATAGAATAATAATTATAGAAATTAGAATTTTAGATCTTATCGTGACAGACCAGGCCAAGGACATGTTTACTTATTAATTAGCACTTTATTATAGAAATGGCTTGAGTACACATTCATAATAATAATAGAAAGAAGCATAGAGAAAAAGAATAATTGAAATAAGTCATTCTTGCGCAAGGGGCGTGTTGAGACGGAACGTCCTAGCGACTTTGAGTAAAGGAAGCGAGAACTTCCCAAGATGATCTATGTAGACATAGTTGTAGTATTCACCAAGGTTATAGAAAGAAACAATATAAAAGAGTTTACAACATGAATGTTGAAGTGTACAAGAGAAGAAACTCTCGTCCTTTTTTTACACAGAACAGATTCTATGTCTATTGCGCGATTGGTCCGACAATATGGAATCTGAAACCTTCCTGATGTTTCTGCAATCATAAGTTCTAGATTAACATAATTGATGATGAAGATCATATCTATTCACAACAGGGCGTTTATAAAAGAGTAGTCATTCTCCTTGAGAGATTTATAGTTTATATGTAAAGTGCGTGCTTCTAAACGGAGGAGGATGATTGAAGAATAATCAAACTATCTCCTTACGCCCATTGTGTTATTGCGATATTATTGATTAAATACAACTATCAACAAAGATTCAATTTAGTTAGTAGAATTCATACAACAATTCCTATCTAATTTTTTTTTCTAATTTTTTTTTTTTTTCAATAATGCTTAAAAATATACAATCGATATAAACAGTTACTTAACTGGTCGTCTTATAGCAACCTTCACTAGTATATATTTCATTTTATATAATTGTCACTAATTTTTATGTAATAAATTACACCTCATGTAAGTTTTGCTATTTTACAAATCATGAAAGGCATTAATTCTACTATGTTATAGTTTTATTAGAGATAAAATAAGTATGAATATGCTTACGTCATAAATAGTATAAAAATAGAATTTGATAAGAATCTAGAATGTGTAAAAA